>JADRCD010224216.1:0-11228 GCA_019843815.1 Montemys delectorum | reverse complement strand
TCTTCTTCTTCTTCTTCTTCTTCTTCTTCTTCTTCTTCTTCTTCTTCGTCCTCCTCCTCCTCCCCTTCCTCCTTCCCCTCCCCCCCTCCTCCTTCTTCTTCTGGTATGCTTTTATGATAAGAGACTTTTCTGAAGAGTTCACCTTGACTTCCATAGCACACAGGAATGAGGCCAGGCCCTCTATCCCTCAGTACTGTAAGAACAGAACCAAGAACAGAACCAAACAAAAGCATTCAAACAACCCCTACTGTATTACTTTCTTTTCTTATTGCTGTAACTAAATACCTAACAAGAAGCAGTTAGTGGAGGGAAGTGTTATTTAGGCTGACCGTTGAAGGAGATACAGTTTGTCAGAGCAAGGAACATGAAGTAGCCAGTCATATTACATTTGCAGTCAGGAATCAAAGAACGGAGCCAAGCTATCAGACCTCAAGGCCTGCTCCCAGCTCCCAGTGGTCCCCTCTCTCCAGCAAGGCTCCACCTCCTAAGGGCTCATAACCTTCCAAAATAGCACTTCCAGTTGGGAACCACAAGCTGTTCAAATGTATCGACTTCAGGAAAGGTTTCACATCCAAACCACAAAACCCACCATCACTAACTGAGTGAGTAATGTCTGAAAGTCAGATATTTCAAAAATTTACTATAGCTGTTTGGGTGAGATCAACCTGCACAATTCACCCCACCAGCCAAATGAGAAGTCAAACCTGGACATCTTACTCCTCTACTGTGGTGAGGAGACACCATCACCATGGCAGCTCATAAAAGGAAAGTTTGCTTACAGTTGCAGAGGGTTAGTCCATGGTCATCATGGCCAGGAGTAGCAGCATGGAGGCAGACATGGTGCAGTAGCTGAGAGTTCACATCTGATCCACTAGTTCAGGCAGAGAGACAGAGACTGGGCTGAGACAGTCTTTTGAAACCTCAAAGCCCACTCCCAGTGATGCACCTACTCCAACAAGGTCGCACTTCCTAATCCTTCCTAAACAGTTCCACTAACCTGAGATCAAGCATTCGAACATATGAGCCTATGGGAGGGCCATTCTCATTCAAACTGACACCTCAGTGGTCCAGTAGATAAAGATATCTCTGCCTCCAAGTCTGATGATTAGAGTTCAACCTCTAAGACCCACATGGGGGAAGGAGAGAATCAACTCTAGCAAGCCACCCTTTCATCTCCACATGCATGCTCTGGCAGCCGTGCACATACACAATAAGTAAATAGATGAATGTAATTAATTTTTTTTAAAAAATAAGTAAAATCTAAGCCTGGTGTGGTAGTGCATACCTTTAAACCCAGGACTTGGAATGCCGATGTAAGAGAGTCACTAGTCTGAGGCTCTGGCTCAACAACACACAACAACAATAAAGTAGAAACTGCAGCCCTTCCATGAAAGCCTTCCCATTCACTGGCAACAAAAACAGCCACAGCAAAAAAATGATCATTTTAACCACACCACATACATTTTTCTTCATGTTTTTTTTCATCTTATAAAGGAAAACAAAAACTTTGAAGTGGTGGCAATTCAGGTTTTTACACAACTTAAAATGAATATAGATTGGTTTCTCATCAGTGTATGGCTCTGTGTGAGTGTGTGTGTATGTGTTTATGTGGGCATGTGAGTGTGGGTGAAGGTGCATACAGTACTGGGGATCAAGTCTAGGACTTCATGCATGCTAAGTGAGAACTCTACCAACAGAGGTACACCCCCAGTCCCCATGAATGCATTTTTATAATAAACCATTTAACTGTGAAAACAATTCTGCTAATTACAAATTTTTCTTACAACCAACATTTCCTTTTGTGTTAATATCCTTTGGGATAACTTCTTATTGTGAAATAGACTTAGAGACTTGCCCACAGCTCTGCCAATTGCAGATTAGCAAAACCATTTAATTGTCTCACCTATTTTTTTAATCCAGCCTACCTTTCTACCTCTATGCATGTGTAAACTGTGTCAATCTAATAATATTTATATTTTATTGTATACACTTAGAGTAACTCAGCCTGATGTGAACGAGTGATGACTCATACTGTGTTGAGATTCATTTCCTGCTGCAACAAGCCATGCCATGTCCAAGGTGTATCCATTGGACATGGCATGGAGCTGTAAATTATGGAACCAAGATGATAGTCAACACATGAACGTCTACTTGATTTGGGCAAGTCTTTAGTCTCAGTATGCTTTAAAATCCTTAGTTCCTATATGAGCTGGTATGAGGCCCCCCAGCACATATACAGCAGAGGACTGCCTGATCTGGCTTCAGTGGGAGAAGATGTGTTCAACCCTTGAGAGACTTGAGGCCCCAGGGAGTGGGGAGGCAGCGAGACATCCTTTTGGAGATGAGGGTGGAGAAATGGGATGAAGAACTATGACAGGGGGATAATGACTGGACAGTAAAAAAATAGAAGTCATAGTAATAATAAAAAATCCTTAGTTCCACTGGGCAGTGGTGGTGCATGGCTTTAATTCCAGAACTCTGGAGTCAGAAGCAGATTGATCTCTGAGTTCGAGGACAGCCTGGTCTACAAAGTGAGTTCCAGGGCAGCCTGGATTACAAAGAGAAATTTTGTTTTGAAAACCAAACCAAACCAAGGCAAAAAAAGGATCAGTAGGTCCTCCCTCTGATCATATCTATGACGACTGCTTTCTAACCAGGTAAAAGTGCTGGATGCCAAGCCTTGTTATCTGAGTTTGATCTCAGGGACCTACATAGTAGAAGGAGAAACCAAGCCTCCACAGTTGTCTTCTGACTTAGATATGTCTGTCACAGTGTGCGCTTGTGCATATGTACATGAGCATACACTCCCACAGAAGGTTAATTACATAACTAATTAAATATATTCTTCTCTGAGTTAGAAGTTAGCCTGGTATAGAGAGTGAGTGCCATGACAGCCAAGGCGACACAGACAAACCCTATCTCAAAAAACCATGTATAATATATGGCCAAATATATTTATACTTGGTATATGTTTGATATATATCAAACACACACATATATACATATATGTACATACTCTTGGTTAAAATAGACTGAAGGCTCTTCGCTGGGGTTTAAAGGATTCATGAACTCCCTGAGATTAAAATATTCCATGTGTGATTGTGTGCAAGCATTTTTATGAAAAGAGGTATAATAAACTCCATGCTATCATAAATCTTTGTAGCAATTCCTACCTTAAGTATCATCTGCTTTCCTGCCCAGTGATCTGAGCTGACTCTGCGACTTCCTTCCTTCAAGAGACTGCAGCAGGAAAGATATCATGTGGCTTCCAAGCATTGACCTTAAGCATCCTTGAAGTTTTCATTGTCATTCTCTTGGAAACTTGCCACCACGAAGTAAATCATCCCTAGTTTGCCTAAACGGCAACTCACGGCACAGCTTCCAGCTAGAAACCACCACCAAACATATGCAAACATATGATGAGGACTACCTGGATCACTCAGGATCACCTATGATATTGGATGACTTAAGTGAAGATCCCAGAACTAAACCACCAACCAGAGAGTACACATGGAGGGACCCATGGCTCCAGCTGCTTATGTAGCAGAGGATGGCATTGTCTGGCATCAGTGGGAGGAGATCCTGGAGAGGCTCGAAACCCCAGTGTAGGGGGATGCTAAGGCATGCTAAGTGAGGTTGGAGTGGGTGGGTGGGTGGGGAAGCACCTTCATAGAAGCAGTAGGGAGGGGGATAAGATAGGAGGTTTGTGGAGGGGAAACTGGGAAGGGTGACATTTAAAATGTAAATAAATAAAATAACCAATAAAAAATATAAATAAAATTAAAGCAAAATTAAAAAAAAAAGAAAGATTCTAGAAAAAGCCAAGAGAAGAACCAACTAGATTGGCCCATAGTTGTAGAACTGTGAGCAAATTAATGGAGGTATATGTGTTATGCAAGTTTCTTGGGATTAGAAATGTTTCCAACTTCATATTTGTTTTGAATTTTGAAATATTTGCATATACATGATGAGGTATCTTGTAGCGGGGACCAACTCTCAAGTCCTCATTTGTGTCTCATATACATGTGTATTATAAATATAATACACATATATATGTAAATATATATGTAAATATATATATGTAAATATATATATGTAATACACAGAGCCCGGAGGTAATTTTATTGGTCATGTTTAATGTGTCTACATTTGACTTGCTGTCCTTCATCAAAGGGGGTCAAATGCAATTTTTCACTTACAGCATCATGTGGGTGCTCAAAAGGGTTGGCTCCCTGTTGGGTTCGGGGATGGTTTGCTTACACTCTAGTTACCAACTTCAACAGGTCGCCTTGCTTTCACCTGAATCTTAAAGCTTATGAACTACTGAATTTAAATAAGACAATCTAAACTTTTACAACATGTCTGTCCTCTGTTCATGAACTATGTCCTAGTTATGAGTTAATTAGCAAAGCTCAGATTCAAATGGCGTTTTAAAGTAAATCCCGGAACTTTTGAATAGCAGACCTTCAAGTCTACAGCTCTAAGAATTTTCCTACTTTGCCCTTAAAAAACAAAGATATGGGGCAGAGTCTGGGAACCACTCTCTTTCTCCATATATTTTTTCTTCAAAGACTGAAGCAATTTTGTCTACACATTCTATTAACACTCAGCTTTGTTATTTCCAGACCAAAGTTTGGACTTACTTAGGACAGCTGCCATTGTCTCAGCATCCTCCTCCTCAGTGCCTTATCAAATTTTGCCTAACCACCAGTCGTCTGGTCTGCAGAGCAGCTCACCTGGAGTGCTCACCTTGTCTCCTTCCTTTCACCTTACTCATCCTGTTCATAGAGCTCTGTGGATGTAGCTTTCTTATGGACATAGGCTCTCCGAGTCTTTTCTCACATAGTCCAGGCAAATCTGTTCTGAACTCATGATCCCCTAGCCCCAAACTGCCTTTCATACTCGAGACACAACATTTTCCAATATATCTTAGCTCGGTGGACTGCTTCCTGACGGAAGACACTAATCTTTTTTGGCTACTTCTTTACAGGTTCCCCGACCTCAATGCTTCGATTTTTTACCATTCAAAGTGGTAGCATCCGAATTTTATTTGGCAGAATGTCTCCTTGTCTTTTTGGAATTCCAGAGAAGGGTGTGAAAGTCAGGTTTTTATAGTTTCCTGAAATTTTCTTAAGCTCTGGCTAACAGTGTGTCTGGTAGTGACGGCATCCCTCTGGCATTTTCTGATGGCCAGGTGGCCCTCGTCCAGGTTCCTGTCACTTCTGATTTTTCCATTCAAAGCCTCTTAGCTGGCCAGAATTAGAAGCGGGGTGTTAACCCTCCTCCTCACTTCCTCTCTCTTCTAAAAGATGACATTTTCATGGAGGTTAGTGACTGTCAGCCTGGCTACATGTTTGAATCACTTGGGGGCACTTAGAAATAACAACAATGACATCTGGAGCCCAACCCAGAGAGATTCTGCTTTAATTAGTAAGGGATCAAGGCTTCCTGCCACTTTCCCCCCTTTGGTGTGCTTTTTATTTTTTATTTTTTTATTTTTTATTTTTTTTGAGACAGGGACTTGCTACACAGCCCAGGCTGACCTCAACACTCTATCCTTTCACCTCGACTCCCCAGTGCTAAGGTTATTTGCAAGTGCCATGATAAATAACTCAGTGTATCTCAATATTTTTGCATGGCTAGGCTCAAACCCAGGACTGTGTGCATGCTAGGACCATTCTCTACCACTGAACGGCACCCTCCCCCCTCTTTAAAAAAAAAAAAAAAATCTAGAGCTATCCTAATGTGCAGGCAAAGCTGAGAACGCTAATTGAGGAAATCACGAATTTATCAGATGTTCTGAATTTAGAAAATAAGACATCTACCAGATGTCTGAATAGTCAAAGCCTCCGTCATTAAGATTTTTTTTTTTTTTTTTTTTTTTTGGAAAACTTCTCTTCTCTAGTCCATTAAATTTTAACACAAGCAATCTAGGTCTAGCATGTCTAAGCAAGCTAATGGCAACCAGAACCATGATATTACTTTCTGGTTGTTGATATGAATCTCAACACAGCTCTAACATCTTTAAACAAGATGAAGCTAAACAGTAAAAGCCCTTGGAAATGATCATAAAACATGGTTCAGGAATTAGCTATCCTGAAATTCTAAATAACAAGGAGCGGTGCTTTCCTCGTGACTTTTCTTATTAATTGGGACACAAATTTGACAAAGGAAGTAAATATGTGAAAGCAATTTTTCTCCCTACTTAGTGAGTTTTTGGGTCACTAGTTCTGTATTGGCCAAGAAGCAATTGCTATGCCAAATACACTAAATGTCTAAAAATTATTTCTTATCATGTATCAAATTTGACATGCAACAGAAATATTTAAAATTTTGCATTCTAATTGTTACTATTATTAGGTTGTGAATGTGTCCTTCCATGTTCATAGATTTCAAAGTTATTTTATAGGTCATTATGTCTCATTATGATTATGACTTCATGAATGAAATAATGCTCTAATCTGGGGGGTGGCTTAGTTATAAAGCTCGTGGATTTGTTTGTCTCCCTCTCTTCTTCTTCTGCCTTCTACTATAAGGAGACCTAGCACAAAACCACTATAGGGATGCCAGCATCATATATTGGACTTTCAAGCCTCCAATACCATAAGCCAAGTCAATTCCTAGTTTTTATAAATTATCCAATCAATGGCATTTGTCTATAACAAGACAAAGCAGATTAGGGAGATGGTTAAGTAAGCAAACTCAGCTTTCTATAAGGCTACCTTTATCTTTTCTCAGAAGAAATGCCCTTGTTTCTGGTCAAGGGCAGAGCTGATTTTGATGTCATTCTCAAAGGCAGGCTACATGTTGACTGAGCAGATAGGAACAAATGGGAAGTCTATTCCAAAGTCACATGACTTGAAATGAGAAGTGTGGCCTTGGTCAACACATTTGGGAAAGCATCAAGTACAACTCAGCTGTTTTGTTTATGTCGCTGGACATGATTTGGATGCAGGAAGAAATTGGATTAGAGATGACCAAGGAAGAGCATGAACACAGGATTTTTCTGGATGCTAACTCAGGAAGCAAAAATCTGCAAGAGTTGGCTGTGGAGGGACTGCTGTTTGGGGGCAGCACGAGTCCAGAGCTGTGACCTGTAGGAATCTACAAACACACCAACAGACAGGGGAAGCGACATTCTCCTGTTGAAGCCTCACAACTGCTTTCAATCAAGCAGACCCTTTTGGAATCACAAGCATTTTGTCAACAATTTAGTTTTGCAATATGGTTTCGTCCGGCAAGCTCTCAGTAGAAAGCCCATGGAGAAGAATGGTGTCAAATAACATTAAAGAGAGTGTTTTAGAGTCACTAAGAGAGTGAGCGCCCATCCTCTCTCCAACTCTAACGCATGCCATCTTGAGCTAGGATCACAGACTTTTTGAAAACATAAGAAGATGATGGACTTAAAAAAAAAAAAAAGAATTGACAGAGCAAGACAGAGCTAACAGCAAAGGAAAGACATTTGATAAAGGCGTTCCCAAACTGGAAGGTTTAGCCTAGACTGAGTGCTGTTTTAACACCTTGTTGATTTTGTTTTCCAGCTAGACATTACCTAACTGAACAAAAATATTTCATCATCTTTTCTCAGATATCAGCACCAAAAGCAACACATATTTTTTGCTCAACAATTATAGATTCATGTATGTGTTCATAAAAGATTTTTTTAAAAACCAGGTTATATCCCTGCTCCTTCCAAAATGATTTCCTTCCTTCCATTCTTTCCTAATTTCTTTTGTTCTATCCTTCCTTCCTCTCCTCCTCCTCCTCCTCCTCCTCCTCCTCCTCCTCCTCCTCCTCCTCCTCCTCCTCCTCTTCCTCCTCCTTTTGTTCTTTTTGTGAGAGGGTTTCTTCTATGTAGTAGTCCTGGCTGTCCTGAAACTCACTCTGTAGACAAGGCTGGCCTTAAACTAAGATCTGCCTGCTTTTGCCTCCCAAGTGCTGGGATCAAAGGTAGACAGACAAAACTACACCACCAAGTTCCTTTGTTCTTATCTTTTTCTGTCTGTGCCTCTTTTATTATGCTGAGATTTCAACCCAAGTCCTTGTTGCTTACAAAGCATACACTGAACTACATGTCCTAAAACTGGGAAGTCTTCTTTAACAGCCTTCTTGATTTTCTGGAGAAATGAGGAAAAATTCCCATTGCTTCAGAGTAGACTACACACACACACACACACACACACACACACACACACACACTAAATATAATTATAGGAATTCTAGTATTAGTTATGAGTAGTGGAAAATAGATTTGAGTATTACTTAGGAATTACTGAAAATAGATTTGAGAATTACTTACTTAGGAGTATTACATCATTTAAGAATACATATCCAGAAGTTAGTGGTGAAGCTCAGAAGTGAGTACCTGCATAAACTGAACGCTAGCCTGTGTTCAAAGTTCTTATCACTGAAATCTAAAAATATTTACTCTATAAATAGTTTGCTATAACGAGAATCACATTCATCCCCGAGGTGTACATCACAGATTGTCCTTTTCTGCTTCTTCTCTCAGCAATGCAGGACAAAGGAAAGAGAATACTCAGCACTTCCGGTGGTTGGTTGTGGTTGTGCAAGCCATACAATCTATCTACAGAGTTCATTCTAAAATAGTAGGCACTCCTACTTGGGGACAATCCAGACAGGATTGCATGAATGCTGGGTCAAAAGGAGAAGCTCTTCTACCTCCTCATCTTCGTTGAGTGATGTGAATTCATTTAAAACGTCAACCTGGATTTAGATAAAAAACATGCTTGAAAAACAATACTGCTTGGGGAAGAAAGAGGTTAATGTGGAGAATGCACTCCCTACTCCCTACTCGATGCTGTTGGAATGCAGAGCCACAGTTATTTGCATGTGCGGGATCTGTAAAGGGTCCAAGGAATTTTGTTTTTGGTTTGTTTGAATTGTTTATAATGTATTCTCTTTTTGTTCCATCCACTAACAATTCCAAGAAATGATGGAAATCAAAAGACAGAAAATATATAAATGAATTTGGGTTCTAAGAAAATTACCAGTTGCAACATCGACCCTAGCCACAGTTCATAAAGCAGGTGATTATGGGGACAATAAGGGAAAAGAAACGTCATTAAATCAATAAAAAAGCCTTTGACTCTTGCCAGCTCTGAAATAGCGCCTGGAAGTCTGACACTTCAAAATAGTCCATGCCAACTTTTGCAACAATATTTCACCAATAATGGTGCTCTCTTTAGGGACTTAGTGTAGATAGTCCAGGCTGCTGAACATGAAACAAACAGGATCATTTCTGAAGCTGTTGCATTTTATTAAATAATACCCAGAAGTGTCAAATAAAACAAATCTATTCTTTTAAAAGTAATCCTGGAAAGGTCAGCAACTTTTCAGGGGACGGGTTTCTCATCTCAAGTGGAGAGTAATTTGCCTTGCACGCTTCAAGAAATGCTTCCTGAGGAACCGTGATTTCACAACAACCCCATTTGTCTCTGAGGCTCAGCAGCCAGCGCAGAGTCCAGCACTAGGAGGCCACAGGAGCCAGGCCTTGGGAGCCAGGGACCTCTTGGCAGAAAGTCAGTGACGTTCAAGTGCAGCCCACAGCTCCCATTTAATATAGAGTAACTGTCCCTTTGCAGCACAGTAGTAAATATTATCTTTATATAACAGAATTGCCATTGGTTAAGCTTTCATTACTCTATCTTGATTTGACACACACACACCCCGCTAGGCTTTAAAACACGCAAGACTAAACACGAGACAAAAATTAACAGTTTATGATGTGTTAAGATTTATATTCCCGTTAGATGATGCATAGAGTGATAAAACTCTACTGTACCCAAAACCCTCTGGAAGCCTCTATTCCACTCCACTGAAGTTTTTCAGTACATAGGACTTGCTGTTAGCTTTAGCATGAAGTGAGTGTGGAAGGATTCAGGGACATTTTCACCTTGCCCTGACAATCACCTTCCATTTCACACCTTCTTAAGAGGATATATGGCAGTGGTTCTGAAAGTCTGTTCTTTGGACCAGCCTTAGCATCACTTGAAAAGTTATAAGAAATGCAGATTCTTAAACTCTGCCTCAGACCTACTAAATCAGAAATGAGGACTGTATTTTTTTTGTTTTTGTTGTTTTTGTTTTGTTTTGTTGTTGTTGTTGTTGTTTTTAAACACTTATTTAGTTTGTGGGGAGTGTGTGTGCGCCATGTCATGAGGTAAATCACAATGATTGAACTGGTCACTAGACGAGATGGAAACTGCTTTATCCATTGTGCCCACTTACCAGCCCCCAGCCATTGAGGCGATTCTGTTACCTTTTGAGGCTTAAAAGCATATGCCTCAAGGGAAAATGCATTTCTGGAATACTAGACAATTAGCAATGATGCTTTCTAGGTTGGCTGTAGAGGAGGAGGGGTGAATCAGAATATTCCTCAAGTCAGAACACTAGGAAACCTAAAATGGAGTTTGTGGGCAGGTTCCTCTTGACCAAGATCATATGGGAATCTCCTCTCCTCCTGGCTGACAGGATGATACGCAGAAACCTGAAGCCATTCTACCTTTGCAGGGTAAAGAGAGATACAGAAGGCTACACCCGGGTGGAGTCTTAGCACAGTCAGGCAACCTCAGCATCTGGTATGCAGTAAACAGAGAGATGGCTGCCATTCCCAAGGTCAAGCCTAGAAGGGCAACTCCCAGAAAAGAGTGGATGTGTTTTAATCAGCGCCCTGGGATTTGAGCAATGGGAAGCAGAGGGGCCGAAAGAGCAGTGGGAGAATCTTCACCCTTGCACAGGTCACCCAGCCTCTGCAGTACTCCCTGTAGCCTTCAGCCATCCAACCAGCAGCTGGTAAGACACCAGGATTTTTTGCAAACTCTCTGACATCAGCTATTTCTTCCTACAGTATTGATTTCAAGAGGAACAAACAGTTGACAACCTGTGGTTTAAAAACCACTGCTTTAAAAAACAGAAAGGAAGAAAGACATTGCTCCAAAGTGCAATTGCAATAAACATACGACCAGCATTATTTAAAAAAAAAAAAAATCAACAACACATGTCCTTACTAACGTTGCTGAGTGCTTTATGTGTTGGTGTATGTTTTTCTGTCATTTAAATTAAAATCTTAAGATAGCTATAGACCATATGCCAACTCTATTCCCACAACATTCCAATGCATTTAAAAATTACTTTTATTAAATTTAATCTTAATTTCAGATTTGATGATTGTCTATGGTTGCAATGTCCAAATGTCATGACTACGT
>JADRCD010224214.1:25352-45913 GCA_019843815.1 Montemys delectorum | reverse complement strand
AGTCCATCAGTAAAAATGAAAATTATCCAAGAGAACACAAACAAAATGGAAAACAAAAACAAAACGAAAAACAAAACAACAAAAATAAAACCAATATGTCCCAGCAAGTCTCTAGAGCAAAGGGCATCCATATGAATGGTGGGTAGGAATTGAAAGTTTTCTGTAGAAAACTGAATACCGAATCCTCAGCATCTGAAAGCACAGCCTCCATGTATTTTTGCCATACCCTACCTGGATCCATTTGCAAAAACAATAAAATCAATATGTGGAAGTGATACCTGCCTGCTCATGTCGACTGTGGGTAGGTTTATTTACAATCATTAAGTGATGTTTTCTGCCTCTGTGCACATCTACAGAAAATGGGCGTACATGATAGTTTTATTTGAGCTCGACACAGCTAAATCATCTGTAAGGAAAGAACCTCCACTGAAAAATACTTCCATAACATGGGCCAGCAAGCTATTTTATTAAGTTGGTGATTGATGGGAGAGGGCCCAGTCCATTGTGGGTGAGACCACCTCTGAGCCAGTGGTCCTCGGTTTTGGAACAAAGCAGGTTGAGTAAGCCAGGGAAAGCAAGCCAGTAAGCAGCATACTTTCTCCACTCCATGGCCTCTGCATCAGCTCCAAGTTCTAGCCTTACTTGAGTTCCTGTCCTGTCTTCTGTCAGTAATGGCCTGTGATGCCGGAGTGTAAGCCACATAAACCCCTTCCTTGCAAACTTGCTTTGGGTTATGGTGTTTCATCATAGGAATAATAATCCTAACTAGGACAATGGGTAAAAAAAAAATCTCTGTGTGTACATATACATCAGAGTCTTTTTTAACTACATACAAAGGATGAAATCTTGCCACATGCATGAAAATGAATTAAAATGGAGATTATCATATCAAGTGCAATAAGACAGAGTCAGAGACAAATATTACTTATTTTCTTGTACATGTAGAAACTGAAATAACAACAAAAGACCTTGAAAGTGAAAGAGGGTCCTTTGGGGCCTTGGAAATGGACCAGAAAGAGAGGAAGCAAGAGGAAAGAGGCAGAAGGTACAGCCATAACTTGACATGAGAAACACATTAGTGGGAATGTCACAGAGAATCTCATTAATTAATTAATACATGTTAATATTCATGAAAAAAAAAAAGAAAAAAAAAAGGCAAACCAGTATCAACTATCTTGGCCTTCTCAGAGCTCCTAGAGACTAAGCCACCAACCAAAGAGCATACATGGGCTGGTCTGTGGCCCCTAGCACCTATGTAGCAGAAGTCATCCTTGTCTGGCCTCAGTAAGAGAGGATGTGCCTAATCCTGTAGAGACTTGATGTTCTAGGGAAGGGGGATGCTGGTGGGGTAGGAGGTGGGATTTGGTGCGTGAGGGAGCTTGGTGGCTGGATCATGAGGGAGATAGGTGAGTGGGGAAGCACCTTTTCAGAGGCAAAGGGAAGTGAGGATGGGTGAAGAACTCTGGGAGGAGGAACCTGGAAGGTGGAAACATTTGGAATTTAAATAAATAAAATGATTTAATAAAATGTTTAAAAAAGAAAAAAGGCTGTTGTTTCTTTATATGACATTGTAGAAATGGCAAGTGTACAGCAATAAAACCAAACTATGGATTCCACAGTGTGTCAAGAAAAATGTGCAAGTGGATGATAACAAATATCATTGCAAAGAGAAACTTTGGAGCTTCTGGAATTCTCTCCATATATGTTATTTAGGGAGCTTGTTACACCATAGCTGACATTTGTGAACCTCGTACAAAGGGGGTCCTAAATGGGTAAATATTATCGATTATAAGCAGTATCTCACTAAATCTGACTTCCAAATAGTACAAATTTATCAACATTACTAATTATATGTCAGCGTGAAAAGGTATTCAACAATTTACAGATATTGATGAGAAAGAAGAGGAATATCTTTTATTTCAGGAGATATTTTTTTCAATTGTCTATTTTCAGCTTATCAATAACATTTCCTTGTGGTTTGCTTTATAAATAAGAATTACAGGCTTGTAAAAAAAATGGCACATTGAGCAAGCTGCCTGCTTTGTTAATTAAGTTACAAGTTCATTAGAATAGTTTCTATACACAGTGGGGCTTAGTTAAGTATAAAACTCTCTAATGAGTTCACTGGTACCATAATCACGCTTACTCAGGTTACACACTATTGTTTCCTTGCTTGCAGTTAGAGAGTTACTATATTTTATCTCTTATGATTTAGTAAGCAATTTGATAATTTAGGAAGAGAATTGAGATTAAATCCACTGCTTGATGTAATGTAACTATAATTCACATGCATATGGATAGCACCTGGAAATGTGACTCACTAGCAAATGCCTTACCTTTGCGTAGGGGTCACATAGCTATTATCATAAGCCTCATAGGTCTGGTCATCATATTCACCCCCATAGCCATCATCGTACGCCTGAAATATAAAGAAATACAATATTTTTCAACTAATCAGTTTGTCTTAATTTATTTACATTTTCTAAGAATTTATGTCCCACAAGTTTGGGTTAATTTTTATGCCTGATTTTATTTGAATACATTTACAGTTTCCACATAATCATAAAGAATGTTTTTCTCTTTCCTTTTTTTGTGGTTTTATGTGCCTTTTTTTTAATAGAATGGAAGAATATGAGGTTGGGTAGGTAAGGAGGAGGTGGATCTGGGAGGAGTTGGAAGAGGAGAAAGAAGATAAAATCATTTGCATATACATGTAATATATATAACTTATAAAATATGAAGTATATAAAAAAGATTTAGTACTTGTTAAATAAACTCCAGTCTACCAATGACACAAAAACACCTATTGTAAGATGCATTTGCAATTTTGATATATAATAAAAAGATCAGTTAAGAATTCTTCCTTGTTAGAATGGCATGTGTAAGAGCTACAAAGGGATAGCTCTTCTGACAGAGGACTCTATGTTCAGGTCCCAGCATGCACACTGGGTGTAACACCAGTCCCAAGGGCTCTGTCATCTTATTCTGGCCTCAGTGGTACCCACACTCTTGTGCACATAATAGATACCTCCATCCATACTCACAGACACAGAAAACACACATAGACAAAATTACAAATGAATAATTACAACAAAAATAAACTATAGGTATCTAGGAACACTAGCCTAATAGTGGAGTAAGTATTGGTGGCCATCTTACTATTGTAAGTACTGTATTTTCCTAATAACCACCATTACTATTAAGACAGAAAACTTCGAGTGTAGGATCCTTAAATTGTGATCAAGTTTCAGGTTGGGAAAGTGGAGTCATTATTGAAAAGGTAAATAAATAAATGAATAAATAAATAAAAGTAGAGAGAGAAAGGAGAGTGTGATTGAAGAACTCTTAGTTTGTTATAAACTTTATCGTTTTTAAACCTCATAAGCAATGTGGTGTGCCAAGTTTGACTAAATCATACTGACAAAAATGCCCGGATATTTGTCATTCTGGAGCATGCAAGCAACCTAGCAATAACATGGTGCAGCTATCAATCGCTCTGCGCGAGAGAGAGATTCAGTTTTATGTCCCTTTGTGGTCATCGACTTTAAACCCTATCCATCCATTCATCCGACTACTCCCCAGGTTTGTCTCCAGATCTTTGCTGTAGCAATTTTCTCCCTGGAATATTCTTACACCCTAAGCTATCAGTTTATACCTACTCTTTCCTCTGGGACTTACAAATCTCTTACATCTTGTGCCAGAAACTAAAAATGAAAATTGCAAGTTGTAAAACTTTTCACACTTCGTTTTTTTTAAAATTTTACTAATTAGAACACTAGTATTTTATCACTGGAGGATTTATTTTACTGTTTGGAAATCTATGTTTCCTTATTTCTATTGCTTTTCTTTAATTAATGCTATTATTTATACATCACATATTCTGAGACTCAATTCTGTGTTGTTAATTGTTTTGTTCATTTTTCTGTCCTCATATTTTTTTGTGAAATATGAAAGACTTCCTCCATGTAATTTTTAATTATTCTACTTTAGATATCTTTGATGATTTTTAAGCAACTATTTCAAAGTTACCTTCAGAGTAGTACTCATGAAATAAAATGTGCAATTAAGATCATTCATAGTAAAATAAAGGATTTACACCTGGATAATTTCAAAAGCACTAATGGCTTTGTGTCAACAATGTAGGAATTATTTCTCTGGTTATTTTTCCAGTGAGCAATGCACTTTCAGCCCTTCCTGATATTATTCATTGCACTCTGGTTCATATAGATGTGCAACTAGGTAGGTCTGAAAGTGGGCAAGTTTTCCTAATTTCTTTGTGTAGTCCTCACTGGCTCAAACTCACAGGGATGCTCCCTGCTTCCTGCTTCCTGATCCAACTTGCCTGGCTCCTATGACCTCTTTACCATAGTTGGCTTAAAACAGGTTCTCCTTTTCTGAATTTCACATTCTTGTTGAAATATTTCCACAGTAATTTCTACTGTGGGGATACATGAGAGATTCTCTTTCTCTCTCCAATTCCATCTCCTCTCTAACCTATCTTTTGTTTAGGGACAGAAGTTGGGATATTTAAATTGTGCAAATATGATACACTGATAACAGATAAGAGAAACTCACCTATCCCTTAGCTACTGATTTGCAAATTGCTGCCATCTTACCTGTTTGTATTATTATGTGTTTTATACATTATATGGAATTACATATTATATACACACATATTTTTAAATCATTTGTAACTCAATTCTTGAAACATAGATAAGCTATAATATCAATAATAATCATAACCTAATAATGGTCTTATCTGATTTTGTGAGAAAAGACAGTTTATTGTTTTTAAGTAATAAACTTTATTTAGAAAAATAGCTAAAAATGTAGAGATACATATTTTAAAGTTTTCAAGATTATTCATGTAGTTTCTGACACACAATAGAATATATCACTTCACAGAATTCTTGAAGTTATTATATTGTTGATTAAAGTCAGTGTGGTTGCTTGAATGAGAATGTCCCCCTGCCCCATAACCAGGCTCATAGATTTGAATGCCTATTCACCAGTAAGTGACACCATTTGAAATGCTTAGGAGGTGAGCCCTTTCAAAAAAGTGTATCACTGGTGGTTGGGTTTGAGGTTTCAAAATTCCAAGGTAGTCTCAGTATCTCTCTCATACTGCTGCCTGTGGATCCAGATGTGGAACTCTGAACTATTTTCTCCAGCACCACGTTTGTCTGCCTGCTGTCATGCAACCGGCTGTAACAATAATGGACAAAACTTCCGAAATTATAAGCCAACTCTAATTAAAGGCTTTTCTTTATAAGAATTGCCTTGGTCATAGTATGTCTCTTCACAACAAAGGAACACTAAGATAGCCAGGGAAACATGCTCCTTTGTATGCTAACAAAAAGTTAATAATGAAACAATGGCAATGTGTTTGGGGAAATCATTTTCAAATCAAAATTTGTAAGTTCTAATCTAACATTTTCTGTTTCTAGTACTGCATATTGATGTTGAGATTTTATTTTCTTCCCCATTTTGAATGCTTTTCCAATTGTTGGTGTCTTCTCTCTTTGTTCTTATTAGTTTTAGTTAGCATGTACTAGCTTGTCTGTGTTACTGACATTTAGTATCTTAATTCTACAGAGGCTCTCAATATACACTGCTCAAAGGCAGCCTCCCATATCCAACTTCCCCAACACTGTCTATTTAACGTGAGTCACAGGCACACATCCAGGTGGACTGTCTTACTTTACTATATGAGATTATGTGCAGCACTTGTTTCTCTGTGCTGGCTTAAGTTAATATCTTCCAATTACACCTACTTTACTGCTGATGATAAGGTGGTATTCTTATGAATAGTTGCTAAATGGTAGTACACCATACACAGGGCTCTAACTTTTCATCCTGGTTTGCTCCTGCAGATCTCTCTTCCATTACGTTGGTTACATAAATAGTTATTTTAATCTAGATTCTAACACTCTTTAAGATTAAGACCTCTTAGCCAGACAGTGGTGGTGCACGCCTTTAATCCCAGCACTTGGGAGGCAGAGGCAGGCGGATTTCTGAGTTCGAGGCCAGCCTGGTCTATGGAGTGAGTTCAAGGACAGGACTACCTGTCTTGAACCCCCTCCCCCGCAAAAAATAGATTAAGACCTCTTAATAAATTTGTTGTTTTTGATTAGTACTGTAATGTATTTTTTCATCTTATGTGATTCTTCTTATTTTATCTTTACTTGATGAGGAATTCTTCATATTCATTATTCATGTGGAACATTTCACTTTGGTTATATACATGTGTTGTGAATGGGGTGTGGAGAGAACCCTCATATTGCGTCTACAGTTTAAGCAGCTATTATCAACACAGGGCTCATCTTTCCTATTTGGTGAACAACAGTTGCTAGGCCAGTTGGATCTTCTGTAAGCTGTCATAGACAGAGGAACCTTGAATACTGTCCATTGAGTATAACGCAGTGGGCAACTTGAAGACTGATTTGACCTACAGGGGGCCTCAAAAGATTTGAATATCTCGTATCTATGTTTGTGACCCTCCAGAAAAGTTTCCAGAAACCACGTGACTGTATTTTATTTTCCTTCTCATGGCAGATCACTATACTCTAGCTTTGACCAGAAAGCAGGGGTTGAGAGGAATTCTGATCTTTTTATCTTGAATTATAATTGTATCTTGTGGAAGCAGCTAGATGATCCAGGGGTCAGTGCAGGTTTCTGTTTTTATGGCCCTGATATCCTTCTATCTCTATCTGTTGAAATTCTGGTGATTCTTCAAAGCCATTATAAAGAGGAAATATTTTTTGCAATCACAAAGAACATGGTGGCCTCTGAGAGATTATAACCTGTTATTTGCTCTGATACCTACAGTGTTTTTACATATAAAATTTCATTTTCCTAGATTTTTCAGGTTTTAGAATTTTGACTCCTTTAACAAAAAAGGAGTATACCACAGTTAATGACTGTTTTAGGTCTGTGGTATTCAGCATAGTACATTTCATAGAGTATTCACCTGATTAACCTATATTGCTAATATAGCACAAAGAACAATTTTTTTTACACTGTGGATACATCTTGGCTCAAATCAATCAAAACCCAAAGAAAAATACTTCAGGTGGTCAGACTTAGCAGTATCATCTCCCTTCTTCAAGAATAATGTTACAACATGGTCTAGGGAGAGTACAGCATTTTATCTTCTTCTGTAAATTTTTACTTTTGTAAAAATCTTACACAGCAAATTCTCAGAATAGAGAGATGGCTTCTCTGTTAATCTGCAATTTTATAAAGTGCAAGGTTCAATTCTTCTTTGTAATTAGTTACTAACGAAGAAAAAATAAATGTTGACACATATACGTTATTTTCGTTTCCTAATACTTGGTCTATTTTTAAAAGCAACTTTTAGTATAAAGTTTTTAGAAGGATAGATATTCATTAATGTGTTTGTATATATGTAGATGTTTAAAATAAACAGTTCTGCAAAGCAGAAAATGGCACTAATTAGTCCACTGCCGCAGAAAACAACACACTTGCTGATATTCCATTCTAAACATTCAAAACACAGTCTTAAATTATTCATAGGGAAATTATACCTCCATAAACCTGGCTTTCTAAAGGAGATGGAAGAGTATAAGGATGTTCTAAAAATTGGCCAGGGAGATGTGACAGCACAGCTCGAGGGGCAACCCATTCTAGTTTTACCTTGGCTTCCTGTGGGAGTTTCTAACTACATTGCCAAACCAGATGTGGAAGTAACACCATGGTTTTCTCTATCTTGTAGATCATTTCTTATGCTGGTAAAATGGTAGCAATTACCATATTATCTCATTGCAGTAATTTAGCCACATGGAAGCTGTCAAACACACCATATGCAATATAAGATTGGTCAAGAGCAATTTACTGTCATGGTCGTAGGAGCTGGATTTGAAGAAGATTTTGAATAATAAAGAGGTCATGTGGAATACTTGAGGGCAAGCAGAGACAGAAGTTATAAAGAGAACCAGAAAAAAAATCTGATTTGTGTAGAGATTGTACCAGACTTATTCCTTTGCCATTGTTTCCTTGGAAATTTGGATCAGGAACTAAGAATCTTGCTCAGTTTAGGTTTGCGTATTTGCTCATTCCATTGACCTTTGTTGAGCATATTTTGAAATTGTTGCATATTAGGGACTCCTCTAAGAACTATCCTGTAGGAGCTATAGGGTTTTCTAATAAAAAAAAATGCTATAGGAAGTACATTGGTGTAGGACCACTCATTGGACATAGAAACTTCAACCCTATGGAGTCACTGAAGAAGACAGCTTCCTCCAACTAGGCGTCTGCTAGTGAAAGCTTTCCAACTGGGATGGGACATTCCTAGTGCCAGACATCAGTGCTGGAATGTTGGCCAGCTTGATCTGCAGCTTGGAAGACATGTGATGGAGGGAATATTTGAGAGGAGTTAGAGGAAGGGCTGGGATTGGATTTGCTCAAAACCCATGGCATAGATACATAGGATTCTCAGCAAACAAAAAGGAAAAATCAGGAGAATCATGTGAAGAAATGATGTAAAGACATGGAGATACACAAAGGTAGCAAATTGATTCAGCTGGTTATTTTCAAGAAAGAACTACTGTACCGTTTTCTGAGCCTGTAGGGCAGATGCAGACAATAAAGTCCCAGTGCAAAAGGGCACATGCTGCGAAGCCAAGAAGGGTTATATCAGCTGGCCAGTTAATATGCTCACAGCCATCCATTGAACTGAGTACAGGGTACCCAATGAAGGACTTAGAGAAAGGACCAAAGGAGCTGAAGGGTTTGCAGCCCATTAGGATGAACAACAATATGAACTAAGTAGTACCCTCAGAGCTCCCAGGGACTCAATCACCAATCAAGGACTATACATGGTGGGACTGATTGTTTTGGCAGCATGTGTATAGCAGAAGATTGCAAAGTCGATCATCAATGGGAGGAGAGGCCCTTGGCCCTGTGAAGGTTCTGTGCCCCAGTGTAAGGGAATGCCAGGGCCAATAAGTGGGAGAGGGTAGGGTGGCAAGCATGGGGAGGGGAGAGGCAATAGGGTCTTGTTCTTGTTGTTTTTGTTTGTTTGTTTGTTTGTTTGTTTGTTTGTCTTTTGGGGGGGAAACTGGGAAAGGAGAAATCATATGACATGTAAATAAAGAAAATATCTAATAAAAAATATGAAAAAAAAAGTTTGTTCTACACTGGTAGTCAGCATGCACCGATTACAGTCATTGGATAGAATAGTGGCTTGCTTTATTTTCTACAGTTCCCTTGAAGGAAAAGACCATTTTATCTAACCTGTGAGTACCTTGTGTCTAACAATCCATTTTATTTTAGATGCTGAAAATAGCACTGAAGATTTCAAAGTTTTTAAGTGGTTTTTCCAAAAATATACAGAGTATACCTGATGTCTCAGTGAGAGAAAGATATCTAATAAACACTTACCTTCTTTTGTTCATAGATGTATAATCTATCTGTGAGTGATTTTAGAGACTAAATTATATCTTCTCTTTAAGATTTCTTCATATTTGTGTACCTATCTATTGTTTGCTTTCCTATTCTTTCAATCAAATATAAAAGGCCTTGACAACATCCTTAGAAAGCCCAGTTTTGGCTGTTTTCTGGGTTCATCCTAACACTTACACCACTTATGTCTGGTACAATACAAGGTGTAGGTCTACATTGAAGGCCCTCAGAAAATGAAACTAAATAACTTTCAATTTCTTACAAGTTATAGATAATTCATGTCTCAGAGTATTGTGAAGAACAGTGTGGGAAACAAATGCATATTACTTTGACTATGCTGCTATGCAACACCAGATTACTATTTTTATCAGCTTCAGATAATGTAATGAATAGGGTCTGGAGTGACGGCCCAGTGGTTATGAGCATATACTGCTCACAACCTGGTTTAGTTTATAGTACCCACGTGGCAGCTAAGAACCATCTATAAACCAAAGTCCAGAAGATCTGATGTTCTCTTCTGGCCTTCATGAGCACTGGACACATTTGGTACATATACATACACTTAGGTGCTCACACACACACACACACACACACACACACACACACACACACACAAATGAACTAAATTTTTATTTAAAATAAAAATATAATTAATCTTCTTTTACTTCTCTACTAGTTTTTCTTATTAAGAATTCATTTTGACATATATATTCATTCTTAAACTATAACTTCTATACCAACATTGGTTATCAAATCTACATAATATTGGCTTTACATGTAAGCTTCAAATTACCAAAGTAGCAAAATCTGTTGAAATAGCTATTATTTAGACATTAGTTATAGAGAACACAAAGAAATAAAACCTTATTCAGTTGTATTGTCATGGTACCTCTACAGAGACATTGTATGTATATCAATATTTTCATAAATATACTGTAAATTTTTTTATTATTTTTATTAGATATTTTCTTTATTTACATGTCATATGATTTCTCCTTTCCTGGTTTCCCCTCCAAAAAGCAAACAAACAAACAAACAAATAAAAACAAAAACAAACCCCTGTTGCCTCCACCCTCCCAATGCTTGCCAACACACACCCTCCCACTTATTGGTCCTGGCATTCCCCTACACTGAGGCACAGAATCTTCACAGGGCCAAAGGCCTCTCCTCCCCTTGATGATCAACTTTGCAATCCTCTGCTATACTCATGCTGCCAAAACAATCAGTCCCTCCATGTATAGTCCTTGGTTTGTGGTTGAGTCCCTCGGAGCTCTGAGCGTACTAGTTAGTTCATATTGTTGTTCATCCTAATGGGCTGCAAACCCTTCAGCTCCTTTGGTCCTTTCTCTAAGTCCTTCATTGGGTACCCTGTACTCAGTTCAATGGATGGCTGTGAGCCTCTACATCTGTATTAGTCAGGTACTGTCAGAGCCTCTCAGGAGATAGCTATATTAGTCTGACTTGTCCTTCCTTCAGTCTCTGCTCCATAGTTAGTCCTTCCGTGGGTATTTTGTTCCCACTTTTAAGAAGGAATGAAATGTCCACATTTTGGTCTTCCTTCTTCTTGAGTTTCTTGTGGTTTGTGGGTTGTTCTTCTTGTATTCCAAACTTCTGGGCTAATAACCACTTATCAGATTGTGGATACCATGTGTGTTCTATTGTGACTGGGTTACCTCACTCAGGATGATACTCTCCAGATCCATCCATTTCCCTAAGAATTTCATAAATTCATTGTTTTTAATAGCCGAGTAGTACTCCATTGTGTAGATGTACCACAATTTCTGTATCCATTTCTCTGTTGAGGGACATCTGAGTTGTTTCCAGTTTCTGGCTATTATAAATAAGGCTACTATGAACATGGTGGAGCATGTGTCCTTATTACATGTTGGAGAATCTTCTGGATATATGCCCAGGAGTGGTATAGCTGGGTCCTCCTGTAGAACTATGTCCAATTTTCGGAGGAACCGCCACACTGATTTCCAGAGTGGTTGTAACAGCTTGCAATCCCACCAGCAATTGAGTAGTGTTCCTCTTTCTCCACAACCTCTCCAGCATCTGTTGTCACTAGTTTTTTATTCTAGCCAATCTGACTGGTATGAGGTAGAATCTCAGAGTTGTTTTGATTTGCATTTCCCTGATGACTAAGGCTGTTGAACATTTCTTTAGGTGCTTCTCAGCCATTTGGTATTTATTAGTTGAGAATTCTTTGTTTAGCTCTGTACCCCATTTTTTAATAGGGTTATTTGGTTCTCTGGAGTCTAACTTCTTCAGGTCTTTGTTTACATTGGATATTAGTCCTCTATCAGATTTAAGATTGGTAAAGATCTTTTCTCAATTTGTTAGTTGCCATTTTGTCCTATTGACAGTATCTTTGCCTTACAGAAGCTTTGCAACCTTGTGAGGTCCCATTTGTCAATTCTTGATCTTAGAGCATAAGCTATCGACTTTCTCTTCAGGAAATTTTCCCCTGTGCCTATTTGCTCGATGTTCTTCCCGACTTTCTTTTCTATTAGTTTCAATGTATCTGGTTTGAAGTGGAGGTCCCTGATCCACTTGGACTTGAGCTTTGTACAAGGAGATAGGAATGGATCCATTTGCATTTTTCTACATGCTACCTGCCAGTTAAGCCAGCACCATCTGTTGAAAATGCTGTCTTTTTTCCACTGGATGGTTTTAGCTCCTTTGTCAAAGATCAAATGACCATAGGTGTGTGCGTTCATTTTTGGGTCTTCAAGTATATGCCATTGATCCACCTGTCTGTCAGTGTACCAATACCATGCAGTTTTTTTTTTTTATCACAATTGCTCTGTAGTACAGCTTAACATTTCTGATTGTGATTCCACCAGAGGTTCTTTTATTGTCGAGAATAGTTTTGGCTACCCGGATTTTTTGATGTTCCAGATGAATTTGAAAATTGCTCTTTCTAAGTCTGTGAAGAATTGAGTTGGAATTTTCATCGGGATTGCATTGAATCTGTAGATTGCCTTCGGTAAGATGGCCATTTTTACTATATTAATCCTGCTGATCCACAAGCATTGGAGATCTTTCCATCTTCTGAGATCTTCTTCATTTTCCTTCTTCAGAGACTTGCCAAACAGTTCTTGTCAAACAGATCTTTTACTTGCTTAGTTAGAGTTACACCAAGGTATTTTATATTATTTGTAACTATTGTGAAGAGTGTTGTTTCCCTAATTTCTTTCTCAGCCTATTTATCCTTTGTGTAGAGGAAGGCCACTGATTTGCTTGAGAAATCACAAAGAGAGACAACACTAGAGTAAAATTTGTTTGATACAAAGAACATAACTTACAAATAAACCACGGAATGTGTACTCATAATAACTTCATTGCAACCTGATAATTGTTGTTTATAATTCTGTTTTTACATTAACATAGCAATAGATCACACCACAGGCAAATTCTTGACTAACATAACCCTAGAAGGAGGCAACCAGATTGTTGATAACCCTTTGTGACTATGACAGATGTTAAATGACATTTTCACTTATATCAACAAATCACATGGAAGTAAAGTTTCCAATACTTCTGTTATCAAGCCACACATTTGTTACTGAAAGGTGTAACATTGCACTGACCTATAGAATGGTCCTCACAGTCAGCCCTGTTCACCCATGGGGAATATACCTGTATCATGGTTGCTTTTATGTGAATAGGATGATTGGAAATTGATATATGATCACAAGAATGATAGCATAACTCTGTTAATCATTTCAGTAAAGTAGATGCAATATTAGAGCACTTAAATTGTAATGAAATCAACGGGTTTGTGCCCACTAAACTTCCTGTTAATGCAACTTAAAGGATGTTTGGGAGCCAATACAAACTTTCTGAAAAATTCAAAGGAATCTTGTAATCCATTGTGAAACTATTGTATCTCAAAATGTCTAGTGACTTCCTAGATGAGATCAGGAAATGTGTAAACTTTTAAAATAGACTTTGAAGGTTCTCCAATAGCAGCCATGGCATGTACGATAGGAGTGCACTGGGGGAGTGTCTTATTCTGCCTAGGAATTGCAAAGAAAATTTCATAGAAAGTCTTGGATGAAATATGTATTTGAGGGCACCTGGGAATAGTTTGAGTGGATAAACAGGCAAGGTAAAACAAACAAACAAACAAACAAACAAACAAACAAAACCAAACATTCCATCCTTAGGTACAACAGAGGATACATGTACAGTTGAGGAGCCACTATGAAAATCAAGATTTGAGTTCACAACTTCTAGTAACAATATCTAACCAGAGTTCTACATGTCCTTTTTTATTTGATTGTGTTTTAAATATAGTGTGTATATTTCTACTGAAATCTTGAAATTTGAGAAAGCTTTATATGATGAAATTTTCTTTAAAAAGATAATATATTTTTCTTGGAAGAGAGACTATCAGCAGAGAATCTCAATTCATTTCTGAGTAGGTGTTAGTTTTTAGGCATGGGGATTTGAAGTTGAGAAAATATGTACAGATAGTTAGTGGCTGTCAGATATCAATACACAGGTAGTAGTTGAAATAATCATAGCTATGGAGAAACGAGGCACAATGCAAGAAAAATCATCAGTGGAGACACCCAGGATCATATTGTAGAGCAGAAGATCTCACTTACTATCATCATCATCATCATCATCATCATCATCATCATCATCATCATCCTAGGATAATCTATTTATTTGCATTTCTAATGTTATCCCCTTTTCTTGTTCCCCTCTCCTCCTGATTCTATGAGGGTATTTCCCCATCCACCCACTCCTGCCTCCCTGCCCTCACATTCCCCTACCCTGGAGCATCGAACCTACAAAAGAACAAGGGCCTCTCCCAAAAAGGCCATCCTCTGCTACACATGTGACTAGAGGCATGGGTCCCTCCATGTGTACTCTTTGGTTGGTGGTTTAGTCCCTGGGTGCTGTGGGGGTTCTGGTTGGTTGATATTGTTGTTCTTCCTATGGGGTTGCAAATACCTTCAGCTCCTTCAGTCCTTTCTCTAACTTCTCAATTGGGGATCTTGTGCTCAGTCCAATAGTTGGCTGTGAGCATCTGTCTCTGTATTTGTAAAGCTCTGGCAGAGCCTCTCAGGAGACAGCTATATCAGGATCATGTCAGCAAGCACTTCTTGGCATCCACAATAGTGTCTGGATATACTCAGGGCCAAAAGACAGCCCAAGAAGGTCACTTTTGCTACACCCCAATGCTTTGAGTGTGGTGGGTCCAATGTTTATGATCTGGAGACCCAAGGATGCCTTTTCAAAGAAGAACAAGTATAAGATTGATTGTGCAAGAGAAATGGAAGACTAGCATTGGGGAATTTAGAAAATTCTAAGTGAATTCCTGTTGCTGAAAGGAGCATAGATATGTCAATCACCTAAAGGTCTTAAGACACACTAGAAAGGCAAAATCTTCCTCTGAGCAGGTGAATGGTTATTGCATCTGCAGAATGTATCAAGCACTCTTTGTTTCTCTAGGATTATTATAGTCTGAGTGTGTTACAATAGAGGCACCCTTCCATGAGGAAGAGATTGTCCCCTCTGTTGACTGCACACAATAAATGTGTTTGGTGACTGTATATAGGATGTATCCCTAGGTGGGACAGTCATTGGATGGCCTTTCCTTCAGTTTCTGCCCCACATTTCATCTTTTCCTCCAGTGAATATTTTGTTCCCCCTTTAAGAAGGATTGAAGCATCTACATTTTGGCACTCCTTCCTATCTGACCACCATGGACTAAGACTGGGCTTCAATAACAAAAAAACAAACAAAAGCCCACATACACATGGAAGCTGAAAAATGCTTTACTCAATGATAACTTGGTCATTGAAGAAAGAAAGAATAAAAGAAAGAAATGAAAGACTTTTTAGAATTTAATGAAAAAGAAGGCACAACATACCAAAAGCAATGCTAAGAGGAAAACACATATCTTTAAGTGTCTCCAAAAAGAAAGCAGAGGTAGCATACACTAGCAGCTTGACAGTACTCCTGAAAGCTCTAGAACAAAAAGAAGCAAATACACCAAGGAGGAGTATATGGCAGTAAATAATCAAACTTAGGGCTGAAATCAACCAAGTAGAAATAAAAAGAACTATACAAAGAATCAACAAAACCAGGAGCTGGTTCTTTGAGAAAATCAACAAGATAGATAAACCCTTAGCCAGATTAACTAGAGGGCACAGAGACAGTATCCAAATTAACAAAATTAGAAATGAAAAGGGAGACATAACAACAGAAACAGAGAAAATTCAAAAAAAATCATCAGATCCTACTACAAAAGCCTATATTAAAAAAAACTGGAAAACCTGGATGAAATGGACAATTTTCTCAACAGATACCAGGTACCAAAGTTAAATCAAGAGCAGATATATCATCTAAACACTCACATAATCCATAAAGAAATAGTAGCAATCATTAAAATCTCCTACCTAAAAAAAAGCCCAGGAACAGATGGGTTTAGTGCAGAATTCTATCAGACCTTTAAAGAAGACCTAATACCAATACTTCTTAACTCTTCCACAAAATAGAAACAAAAGGAACACTATCCAATTCACTCTATGAAGCCATCGTTATGCTTATACCTAAATCACACAAAGACCCAACAAAGAGAGAGAACTTCAGACCAATTTCCCTTATGAATATCGATGTAAAAAATACTCAGTAAAATTCTCACAAATCAAATCTGAGAACATATCAACACAATCATCCATTGTAATCAAGTAGGCTTTACTCCAGGGACACAGGGATGGTTCAATATACAGAAATCCATCAATGTAATCCACTATATAAATAGACTCAAGGGAAAAAACCCCACATGATCATCTGATTAGATGCTGAGAAAGCTTTGACAAAATTCAACATCCCTTTATAGTAAAAGTCTTGGAAAGATCAAGACCTCACTTTTTAATGACCTACCATGTTCAATAAATAGGGTTTTGGTTAATTTGGTTCATTTTAACATAGACCACTGAGAATTTCTTGCTGCATTCTTATGACTTTTACTGCCTCATAGTCAAAAACTTTTAAAGACACAGAAGCATATACAGTATATTAAATATCCTTTAGGGCTGGGGGACTAGTTTAGGGGTAGAGTGATTGTTTAGCATAAGCAAGGAACTGAGTTGTTTTCAGCAGTGAAAATAAAATCAATAGCCACTAGAAATAGAATATTTTTTCCTTTTCAAAAATTACTGTTTGTGTATGAGAGGTAGAGAGAGAGATTGTGAGGATAGAGATAGATAGATAGATAGATAGATAGATAGATAGATAGATAGATAGTAGATAGATAGATAGAACATCTAGTCTTCCATGAATGTCAGAGGATCATTCTTTACAGTCCACTAAATGGACCACCCAGAGCTCCCAGGAACTAAACCACCAACCAAAGAGTTTACATGGAGAGATCCATGGTTCCAGATACATATGTAGCAGAGGATGGCCTTATCTGCATTAATGGGAGGCCTTTGGTTCTCTGGAGGCTTTATGCCCCAGCATAGGGAGATATTAGAGTGGTGAGGTGGGAGTGGGTGAGTGAGTGGAGGAGCACACTTATAGAGGCAAAGTGGAGCTGGGAGAACGGGGATGGGATAGGAGCTTGTGGAGGGGAAACCAGTGAAGGGGGATACCATTTGAAATGTAGACAAACAAAATGATTAAAAAAATAAAAACCAAAATAACTTTTAAAAAAAAAGAAAGAAAAGAAAAAGCTTGACAGCTCTATGACAAAGAAATGACCACTGTCTGAAAGACAAATATTCACATAAGATTGAATATTATGCACAGTTCACTTTATTATATACTCACATAGGACTTGGGGTTCAGATCCGTGTAAAGTGCCTAGTAGACATGAAGCCATGGGTTTAGTTAGCCACAAAAACCATAAATACGACATATCTGTATATAAATGTTTGCAATTTAGGTGCCAATTAAAAATAAGTAAAAAGGAGGAAAGTAATTCTCATAGTAAACAACTTAAAAACTGCTCTTGCTATGGATTTTGGGAAATAAGCATCCAAAAATTGGTCACTGACAGTACAACAATACTTTGTGTACTGAATCTTCCAGTTTCACGAGGTGAATTAGACCACAGGAAAGAGCAAATGTTGAAGGTGCAGTGTTCATATGTTGGTAGTTTCCTGAAGTACAATGTGACATTAATAATAAAATATGCAGATCTGAATTTTTTAATCTAAGGGAAACTGAAAAATGTCTTGAAATACTAGGTACTTGTATATTATAATGACTTGACCAAAAAATAATTACACTTTTAGATTTGTTTGTTTTCATTTTATGAATGTTGAGTATATGAATGTGGACCATGTGAATGCAGGTACCTGTGGAGGACAGAAGAGGATGTTAGAATATCTAAAGATGGAGTTACATGTGGTCTTGGGCTGTCTGATGTAGGTGATGGGAACTGAACCCAAGTCCTATGCCAGAACAGTGTGTGCTGAGCCATCCTTCCAGGTCCCACAATTGGAAGGTTAATTCATATGCAATATCATATTGACTTTTCTAGCTACTTACAATTTCATTTACATTTTAAATTAGGAAAAATATAAGTGATAGATTTAGCATTTGGTCATCATCCTTATTTTGGGTTTTACACTATGGAAACAGTCAATGGATATTAAAAGAGAACAAATAAAGAAAGTATTCTGTGACTTCAAAAGCAAGCTGGGGAAAAAGAAAAATAAACTCAAACAATTAATAATAACAAAAATCATAAAACATTCTAGAATTAGATAATTTAATTATGAAAGTCAGAGTCACAAATCTGTCACCAAACATTCAAAAACTTGGCACTGAGGCAGTTTGCCAATGATGACCTTTAATATTGTTGAATGTAATCAGCCAGTCAAATGGGAACTTGACATTTGTTACTTAAATGTGGTTAATTCTTAAATGCATGTTCTCTTCTTAGCTTAATGATGAAACAGTAAAAATGCACAGACTGTCTCGTTTGTGTACGACCCCTTCTTACTCTATTTGCTCATGCAATAGCTATAGTTGTAAGACATACATCAAATTTTATAAAAGAAACAACATAAAATGCCAATACTTTACCGTCACCACTTCCTTAGTACATAAGCAATCAATTTTTATGACCAGTATACCTTGACAGTGGGTTCACACATTTAAACATTCCCATTTTAAGTCTTATACATCCCTAGATATGTTCATCACACACTATATTCTTGTTATTACACTGATGAGTTTCTGTAAGATAGATGTGATTCTAATGGCATCTTCAAATTATTTTTACATCAAAAAGAATAGGTTCCACTTAGGACAGTGGGTAGCAATGTCTGGATACCCCTCTGATGTGTAGCTTTTATTGCTAACCAAACAAGTGGGTTTTCTCACCACAGGAAGTCACTATATACTGATAACCACTCCAAAACCTAGGACACATGCGCTAAGCATGGAATGCAATGACTCCCAACACTCTAGCTCTTAGGAGATAATACTTTGTGGAGTTTTTCTAGGAATTCAGTGAATGGGGCACCAAATAAAGAATTCTAGGATATCATTGTCCCTATGTAGAATAAAGCTATGGGATGATATTCCTGAATGTCTGTATACTTAATATGCTGCTGCAAGGTACATGTTTCTGATATGGAAACTAAAATCCCTAAAGTCACATGAACACTCTGACAGTCTAGCATACAGGACCCAATGATCTATGTTAACACACTAGTCTCTTAGGAGGCTAATACTGATTCCAAAATCCGCTGGATAAGATAAAATAACAAACCTCATGAGGGACGCATGGAAGAAAATTCTCTATGTCCCGTGTGTGTGTGTGTGTGTGTGTGTGTGTGTGTGTGTGTGTATGGAAATTATATATATACACACATATATCTTCTATATCTCCTTCATATGTGTGTTACATATCTATATCTATATCTGTATCTATCTTCTCTCTATGTAGTTATACACACACACTTGTTTCCATATGTGTCCATTTGAATAGAATATGCTTCACTTCATACTCAATATATTTCTATTGTACAACATGGTGAAGAAAATTAGTAGAATGTCATGATTTCAGTTTCCCAGAGCAAATTTTCAATGTTCTTACTTCAAATTGTTGATTGTTTGAAGCAATAGCTGAACCCAGCTTAGTTCAAAATTATTTTTAATTATATTCATAAATCATATCACTTTTATCCTGTAAATTTATACAAAATATTGAATGTAATACAAAAAAGCAGTATTTTATTCTCAAGTGGTTCTATAGCTTTAAAAAAATATTTCAAGAGATCTGCAAGTTAGGGCACTATTAGGTACTTACAAGTTAAGCTTCCTAATGATGCTTTGTGGACAGTAGTAGGACATGGCATGAGACTGTTTGATTAGAAAATGTGATTTTACTACTCAAAGTAGGGAGAGCTATAGTAAAGGAGTGTAATTATTTGTGTGAGGTCCATTTCTGCCCCTCATCCCAGAGGAAGGCAGCGGGCCAAACTGAATATCTTGTAGGAGAAAAATAGTGGATATGGAAAATTTTAAAATAAACCCATTTTGGCGAATGCTGCCTGCTTGTCAGTTTTGCTAGTGGCATAAATAGGCCCAGACAATAGAACTAGTAGAGAAACCTAGTATATACCCAGTAAGAAAGCACAGGGACTACAGATGCAGATATTTACACTCAACCAATGGACTAAAGTCGGGGACCCCAGTGGTTGAATTAGGTAAAGGCTGGAAGAAGTTGAGGAGGAGGTGACCCTGTAAGAAGATCAGTAGTCTTAATAAATCTGGACCCCTGAGATCTCTCAAACAGTGGACCACCAACCAGGCAGCATACACCAGCTGATATGAGGCCCCCAACACATATACCGCAAAGGACTGAATATGACTCTGTGAGAGAGGATGCACCTAACCCTTGAGAGACTTGAGGCCCCAGGAAATGGGGAGGCCTGGCAGGGTGTGAGGGTGTGGGAACATGGAGGTAGGGACATCCTCTTGGAGATGAGGATGGGGGGTGTGAAAAATGGGATGAGTAATGTTGGAAGGCAGAATGGGAGGGAGGAATGGCATGAGGAATGTCAGAGGGCAGAATTGGAGGTGATAATTACTGGAATGACTGAAAAGTTTAAAGAAAATAATAATAATAATAATAATAATAATAATAATAATAATAA
>JADRCD010224214.1:10359-25252 GCA_019843815.1 Montemys delectorum | reverse complement strand
AAGGAAGGAAGGAAGGAAGGAAGGAAGGAAGGAAGGAAGGAAGAAAGGAAGAAAGGAAGAAAGGAAGAAAGGAAGAAAGGAAGAAAGGAAGAAAGAACAGGGACAGGCAGAGCCCAGAGCAGACTGTATCTTGCAAGAGTGATGTTCTGTAACAATAATTCAGAGTGTCAAGAACAGGTAGATTGTAATCTTGTTTCCATGTTTGTGTACTACCTGAAGGTTAGGTTAGTAGGTGATAGCAAATGCCTTTACATTTATTTTAATATATCATTGCTTTTTCATCAGTTCTTTGGTTTCATAGATTCCTATACTTTACCTGTTACAGTATTATCAGCAATAGACATTGTCAAACATGGGATACTGTCTCCTAAACTCAGACGTATATCTCTAGTGAGATTCTCCAGTTAATGCAGGATCTTAATACTCTCCCTTAAAAACATCAGTTTCAAGCCAGATTCTTGTTATTAAAAATAATTACTGAAAATTAATTTTCAAAGTTGCACATGTTCCTCAGCTCACCTCATTATTTTTGTTGATCAAGCTATTTGTGACCTTGGTTTACAAGTAGGTCATTCTCAATCATTAGCAGTAGCATTAATTTTTCTTTTAGTATTAAAGGTATGTAAGTAGAATGGCATCACAAATACTACATTAATGAAAATAATAAAACTGGGTGCTTGGTGGAGACAGAGGAAGACTTTGTTAATTAGAGAGTCTTCTGAGGTTATTATTAAAATTAAATCTCTTGGAACATTTTAGTTATTTTTTTCTAATATATTACAAGAGGATATTAACATTGTGTGTTTTTTTTTTTTTTTTTTTTTTTAAGATTCCATTCTCAGTATGGTCTCTCTAGTCCTGTTCTCATTAATGGTTTGGAACATGTCACAAAATCCAACAGAGGTATATTCAGTACAGTTGGCCCACAGATCTGTGATCAGTAAGTTGCAAGTTTATAGGACTGATGCCAGATGTTAAAGGTTTTATTTCAGTGTAGTGATGCTTTTGGTGTTTCAGACTACTTCTGCCTGGGAGCTCAGAAGTCAGTTGCATAAGTCTCTAAGGCTGACTAGGCTCACGCAGCTGCTAAAAGACAGAGAATTGCTAATGCAACTAAGAACAGGAACAAGCTTTAGACGGCAAATAGTGTTTTTCATTGTAAGTACTAAAAGGTTAAAGGTGAACGCAAGGGTAATGACACAAGTTGAGACCTTGTAATAATAGGAATTCAGGAAGTTGGCACGCCAAGAAGCCATGCTATTACAAAAAGAACCAGAAGGCTAAAGACAGATGCTCCAAAGTTTGTTCTTGTTGGTTTTGTTTGTTTGTTTGTTTGTTTGTTTGTTTGTTTTTTGGAGGGGAAACTGGGAAAGGAGAAATTTATATGTAAATAAAGAAAATATCTAATAAAAAAAAAAAAAAAGGAAATTGGGGCTGCCCAGGTGGTCAACTGTCTTTACAATTTGTTTGAATTTTAGAAGCTATGTTGTGTGCTTTCTATATACTCAGGAAATATTTAATTCACTCTTGGATTTCTGACAGGATTAAAGACTAGTTATTGTCTCATAAACAAACAAGCTGTCTAATACTGAGAGATACAGTATAGATTTGAAAGGATGGTTTTCAGATGATAACACAAGCTAAAATCAGAACATAACTGAAGTTTAGAATTGTAAGGTCTTTAGTTAGGATAGATGGCAGAGTACTTTATCTAATTTACAAATATGATAGATTAAATGTTAATTCTGTATTATACTTTGTAATGTATAGCTGTTATGTTATGCTCAATTTATGTCTGAGAGAAGAGCTCCTTTTTTTCTCTTAATTTGGACAGAAAAGGTGAGATGTAGGGGATTGGTTCTAATGCTTTGAATTAATCTGGCCCCCTCAAATAAGGACTCTACATGTCCAAACAGTGAAGGTCCTTGTCCTCAACTGATTTTTAATTTATCAATAAAGAGCCAAGGGCCAATGGCTGGGCAGATAGACTAAGGAGGGACTTTGAGATTTGCACAGGCTAGGAACCTGGAGAGAGAAGAGATAGCCATGATGGGAAGAAGATGACCAGACCTAAAGGCAACATGTAAGAATCAGGGAAAGTGGCCACATGGACTACTTTCCCAATTGTGTTTGGAGTAACAGATATGAAATATAGATTTTAAAAGATGTTAAATCAGGAGTACTGAAGGGGAGTGTTTGATAGCAGTGGGAAGAATTAGAAATGCCCAGCCATTAAGCTTGTCAAGGCATACTAAAATTAACTGGTGTGTGTGTGTGTGTGTGTGTGTGTGTGTTTGATTCATTTGCAGATCTAGATGGCTCTTAGGCAGAAGTGCGCATAAGACCTGTTAGGAGCAGTTAACAGACTACCGCTACAGGAGCATAATTGGATCCCTAGCATTCACATAAAAAGCTGGGTGTGGTGGTACACCAGTGCTGGGAGACTGTAATGGGGACATCCTGGGTGTTTCATGTGAGATCATTGTTCTCTGTGAGACTCTGCCTCAAAAACAAAACAAAACAAAACAAAAAACAAAAAACAACAACAACAACAAAAAACTCAAAGAAACAAAAAACCAAGGCCAAAAGTGACATAGTAAGACTGACTACTTTGACCTTTGTTCGTTCTTTGCACCCACATGCCTGGGCATTCGTATTCAAAAATAACATGGTAGATCTTGGCTGTTTTCTTCTGTCCTTTTACAACTTGTTTTTTTCTGAGACTGAATCTCTCTCTAACATGATGCAGCTATATTAATACTTTTCAGTCCTCCCTAAAATTAGGAGTTCAAGTCTTTGATAACACCTTTCTAATTAGAAAGCAACTGAAAAACCTACTGCTTCCATTAGTAAATAAAGTGTTTCTTGTATTTTTTTATGTAACTTTTACTTTCCAGTAAATTATGTAAGCCAAACAGTACATAAATGCAATAACTAAACCAGTTCCAGATCTTCATTTTTTATGAGGTTTTTCCTGATATATGAACCAGGAGAGCAGATATTTCTCTATTCCTCTAAGAACAAGGCACTTGTAACTATTCTAGGATTCTGGTGATAGAAAATACATCAGGATGTGGCAATGCCTTGTATTCATCTTTAACCTTTTGTTACATACATGTGAAAAGCTTAGTTGTCTTCTAAAATGTGCTTCTGATCTTAGCCATGACAGCTTTATTAATCTTATTTTCCTGAATTTGTTTTTCCTAAAGCAACAGAGTGGATTGGTATATAAAATGTGATTGTTCAAGTTAAATAAAACTTTATGAATAAATTATATCACCTTGCCTGTTTAGGGTCTTCAAACTTTAAAATTAGGTTCAGATATGATCCATTCTCTTCTTTATAAAATGAGGTTTTGTACTTAACCTAGAGTGTTCATAAACGTCTAAGCTAAAGCAATTCTCCTGTTCAAGTCTCTTAAGTATCTAGTATTGTAGATACTTGTCTCCAGGCTTAGCATAGTGCTGATTTTTTAATAGACTGATGTTGAAGATATTCCAGTTATGCCTCAAAATGAATGCAGAAAGACACAACAAGACACATCAAATATCAGACACAGCCTTACTTAGAGCTGGCCATTCAGTTGACAATGCTAGCAGCAGAGGCATTACTCCTGTTGGGTTGGTATTACTGCCTGATTGGAGGTCCTCCTTTGTGTTGGTACTACCATCTGATGATTAGTTCTATTTTAAGTTTTACACAGCATTTCTTTAAGTCATTCTATTTAAATCTATTTTGAAATTATTGTATGGGAAATTCTGCATTCTCATATATTTCCACATGATTATACAAGTGCCATATGTAAGCTTTTGAAGCTAAAAATATCTAGTGGCCATATAGAAAGGACAATTTACATTGCTACATTATCAGAGTTACTTATTTCTGTGAAGTGATACTTTCCTTTCTAATTTACCACAATGTTAGTCTATAATATTAACACATCTCTGTTATTTCACACTCAGAGATTTATGTATGCTAAGTGCTTCCCAGTAGCTCATTTCATGGTGATGGGCTTTGTATTGTGTGTTGTTCATTATGGTAGTCACTGGGCAGATGTAGCCAATGAGCACGGCGTCATTGGTGAAAGCTAAGAACTGAACCTTAATTTTTATCCAGTGTTACACTCTCTAAAGACTACATTTAAAAATTTAAATTGTATTTATTTATTATAGGGGTAGAGTGACTACAAGCCCTGGCTCCCTGAGGAAGGAATAAATTTCAAATTTCAAATTATATTTGTTTTTTTTTTGGAGGTGGGAGTTTGTATGTACACATGCTATGGCTGAATGTGGAGCTCAGAGGACAACTTTAGGGATTTCAGATTTCAGTAGCTTTGTGTGGATTCACTGTATAACTTAGGTTGGAGAACATGAGGAACAGAATTATATGACAGTATTCAACTGACCAAAGGTCTGGCTAACGTCTTTTTTCTTTTTCAGTACAAACTCAGGCACAGAAGGAAGAGAAAATGACCTTTAGTTTTATAAGTGATATTATTTTTTATTGATGAGTTCTGCCATCAATCCCTCTTTTGTGTTTAACTGTTTCTTGGAGACATGAAATTGAGAAAGTAAAGATTTTTTCCTTTTGTGATTTGAATTATCTGGCTTTCCAGTGAATAGGTTAGATAGACTTTGAATTTGGATGGCATTGTTTTTTATTTTTTAAAAAAATATTTCCTTCAGCATGTTCTGAAATAAAATCAAGATCAAATTGATGACATAATAATCTTTGATAGCTTTAAGGAAAGTGTAATATTAAAACATCTTAACAATAGCAAGGGAAAACAAAACGTCTTGTCTTACATAGAGTATGTGTCTCATTATAGTAGCCAAGACCTTACAATGTGACACAGAGAGGAATGATGCTCAGAGAAAAGGGAACAAGGCCATCAGTTCAAGGTTGAACTCTGTGTGCCATCCTGAATCCTACATGTTTTTGATACAGGAAAGTAGCATGTAGATGTGTCTGTGCCTTATTGTCACCTGGTGAAGTAAAGAGCTATAGCTACAAAGACTAAACAAATCTGTGTATGGATTCATAAATGCCTGAGAATATCTTTGTGTACTTCAGATGCAACATCTACACACTACATGGTTTGAAGTTCTGGAGTCAGTATCCAGTAAGATGTCACAAGTGTGGGCTTTTCTCTGAGCCTCCTCTCTCTGCTTTGGAAATGTTTGCCTTTCTGCTCTAAGTTTATGTGACCTCTCCTGTGTGTCTTAGTTCTTTTTCATTTGAAGGACCCTTATGCTATCAGATTAGGACACTCCCTAAAAACTGTATTTAAAACTTTAAATTACCATTTATTTATTACAGGGGGTAGGGTAAGCTCAAGCCAGAGTCCCCTAAGGAAAGACTAAATTTAAATTTTAAATTATATCAATTTTCTTGTGCTGGGGAGCAAAGGGGGGAGTGGGTGTGTCTCTGTGTGTGGATCTCTCTCTCTCTCTTTCTCTGTGTGTGTGTGTGTGTGTGTGTGTGTGTGTGTGTGTATACAAGCCATGAATGAATGTGGAGGTCAGAGTACAAGTTTAAGGAGTTATTTTTCTCTGTCCACCATGATTATTCAGAATAAAACAGGGGTCATTGGGTTCAGTAGCACGTGCCTTACTGAGCTATTTCAGGGATCAAAAACTGGATTTCAAATTAATCTTCTCCCTAAGAGCCTTATCTTTGAATTTGGTCGAAATAGGTATGTGAAAAGATATCGGCGTGTGTGTACAAGGACCCTGAGTCAAAAACAACACAAAATGTAGCAAGACCAAACAAACTACCCACCAAACAACAAGAAAAACGAAGATACAACAACACAGTCAAAAAGGCAAAATAAACAACAACAACAAGTTTTAAGTAAACACAATTGAGACTCAGAGGCAGTGCAGGTCTGATGCTGTGGGGAAGGTCAAGTCTAATTACACAGCCATGGCTAAAGGTTTCCTCATTATATTTGGATGCATACTTAGGGATCAAATTCCCCAGTCTCTAAGTCCACATACCACACTGCTTTGCACATCTGTGTTTACTGCTGTGTCAAACACGATGCCTAAGAAATAGAATGAGCCTACCTTCCAATCGACAAGGATTTAAAAAAATGTGGTACATATATACATAATTTTATTCAACTGTAAAGAAAAATTAAATCATAACATTTGTCATGCCTCCCACCAAGAATCTACTTCACCAGAAAGCATGCTGAAGGGAGGGAAAGATTAATTATTCTGTTAATGAGAAAATATTTTTTCCTTCCCAGAAGCCGTCACCCTTCCTAGATGCAGACATTTACCACCGCTTGTAGGGCTTGCCTGTTTGTTGTGTCTCAACTGTCAACTTATAACTTTCCATTCTCTTCCCTTCTATCCTTCTCTTTTTGATAGTGGCTGAAGCTCTGTCCTGCTTTCCTGTACCTCCCAGCTGTTTACTTGGTTTCTCTCACCCCATCCCTTCTGCAATGCAGCTGCTAGCAGCATTCCACTGCTGAACCTGCCTGTCTTCCTCTTGGACTTGAACTGAAGAGAGCATGGCTTTCTTTCTTTTGTCTGTCTTCTCCAGGGAGCTGCCAAGACTTATAGCTTGCTTGCTCCATTGTTTCCTTCTCAAATTTTAATAATAAAATTGTCCTCAAATTTCCTTCTGAGTCCATTAAAACCATTTAGTAACAAGACTAAGGCCCCACTGAAAGGGTTATTCTAGTTTCACTGGTGATTTACGGCGGCGTCCCAACTTTCCGAATAACAATTAGTGCGCAATAATATACTACTAGTGTTGCTGGCTGTTGCTATTCCTCTGATTTTTCTTTTTCAAAGCCTCTTTCCACTCCCTCCTTCTTTTTCTTTTTGCACAGCCATCCTGGGCCTTCTCCATAGGACACCGTGTGTTGACAAGCTGAAGAAAAAAAAAACTGTTTAGCTCAGTTTTCAAACGCAGAAAGAGGTTTGTGCTCAGCTTAGGTTGGATGTTTCCTGTTATAGTGGTGTGCCAGTGAATGTTACTTTCCTGGAATGCCACTATCCTGAGTAGAAAATGTGGTATTCTGGACATGTAAAACTAATTAGGAAACTAGGCATAAACACCTTTAAGGAGAGACTCTCCATTGCAAATTAGCAGATTAGCAGAGTTAGTGAATAGGATCTTGTGCTCATTTGTATGTGGTGCAAGGATGTTTGTTTTCTCCTTAGAGCTGTGGGGGAAGGGCATGGAGGTGGGAAAGAAGAGAAATTCAAGAAATGCCCAAACCTCTCTTGTACACTACAGAAGAAATGTGGTACTTGGTGAAGTAGGTTTACCATCATCTTGGGTGACACTTCCACATCTATTCACAGGAATCTTCAAACCTCATTTTATTTGGAAAAGAATTGCTTTCCAGATGTAATTATATGAAAGATCTTGATATTAGGATACCACCTAAATGTGTCCTGAGAGCAACCCAGGTATGTTCAAAGATGACACACAAGAGTGCAAGTGATATAAAGTCAAGGCAGAATGGGGGTAATGCACCCAGGTTTGAAATGATGTTGCAAACAGATGTCTCACAACATGCACAGAGAAAATACGGTGTGCTGACACCTTCATTTTGGACTTCTGGCCTTAAGGACAATGGCATTTTTCCTGGCTAAGTCATAGAATTCCTGATAGTCAATCACCATAAATCTCTTTAGAACAGGTTTTCATAGGTGTGACAAAATACTGCAGGAATGCTAGGGAGAAAGGTTCCTTTTAGCTTTTACTTCCAAGGATTTTAGCTCCCAAAGCACCTACTTCTGTCACTTGTGTTAGTTCTGTAATACGGCAGGACAAGGTGGAAAGGTGTGCTATAGCCCACACAAACAATCAGGAAGGAGAGGGTGGGGAAGAAGTAAGCGAGAACAAAAACAAACATTCTTCAATGCTCAACTCTAGTGACTTCTGTCTACCACCTGGTTCCTACCTCCTAAGAACCCATTCATCTGATCCATTGATGACCTTAGCACCTATGTTACCCAATCACCTCTCAATAGTGTCAGCAGGGACAGGCCAAGCCCTCAATGCATGAGCAAAGAAATCTAAGTGTGCTTTGAGAAGTCAATAAAACGTAAGCCTCTCAAAGTTAATGCACAATGTAGTTGTCTTCTAAGATAAAGAAGGATGGCAGTGATCTTCAACCCATGAATCTGGTGGACAGAACATGGTGAATGTTCTATCATTGCTTAGGTTCATTGCCCAGAATTTTGCATAAGGATTTTGTATAACAATACAATATTTATAATAGAATCTAGCATAATGTAATATCAGTTTGAGCTCAGATTATATTCTTAACTTTTTGTACATCTAATAAATCACTATTTCATGAAACTGTATGTAAGTTACTTTTAGGCACTTTTCTTTGAAAAAGATGGCAACTGTGGGCTTATGTTAATCCTGTGTACAAGTGAATTATTATTATTTTTTCAGTTCAAAGAACTGTAAAAATTGAACTTCAGTAGGAATTAGCTAAAATAATTTTTAAAGAAATGCTGTCAAAATTACTTTTAAAAAAGTTTAATAAAATCTTTTGATATTAGCATGCTTGAAAATCCAACTTTGTAATTTAAATTATTTTCTGTTAGTGATCAAGCATTGGTAATTTTTAAAAGTTTCTTAGGGTAAAGAAATGAACAACCAGGTATTACAGCTATGAAGAATTCAGTCATAAAGAAGAGTTTTTAATGTGTCTAAAAGTTCACCAAAGCCATTCTACCAAGAAAAACCTCCTGTGAGGAAATATAGATGCCATGAAAACCCAGGGAGCTCTGACAGCATACGCCTAATCTGAGCATAAGTTTCAATAGAGTGTTTAGAAAATCTTGTATTGATATGGGGGATTTTATTCTAGAAGTGGGAGTGGGTAATACAGAGCAAAGGAATGAAGGAACAATAAATCACATTAAAAATGTGTGAAAAGCTAACAGAAAAACATTATTTTATAAGCTTACTTGAAATATATGTATATATAAAAGCATATATGTATATAGACTTATAGACATATATACATAGACACACATATATATATATATATACATATACATACATGTATATATACATATACATGTGTAGACATATATACATATAGATATGTATATGACTTGGTAAACAAATGCATGTGTGTATATATACGTCTATAAACATATGTGTATAATATACACATATGTGTGTATGTGCATGTATATATACACATATGTGTGTATGTGCATATATATATATATATGTATATTTAAGTGGAGCTTTTTCACATGAGGTAATAATGTTCTCCTAAGAACCATAGACTGTCAAAAATCCCAGTGCCCAAAATGGAAAAACGCTTATTTGAGTTATTGGTCAATAGTTTTGGGAGTGTGGCCAAGCAATATAGGCTGCTGCATTTGTCCTTGGTTTCCTCCCAGGATTTGAAGATATGACCTTATTGCTGAAGATGCCACATTCTTCAGACATGGGACTTGGGACTTGAAGAAGTGAGCTATAAGCCTCCTCACTGAGGAGTGGCTGCTGTAGTATCTAGAAGTGCTCAGCATGGCTGCCAAGGGTGAAAAGCAATCTATAGTCTTAAGCAGCTGTAAAGTAGTCTTTGAACCACAACAGTGACCTGCCCAGAGTGGTATCCTAATGGTACAATAGTGTGTCACTTTTAAATTGGTTAGTTCCATTGTAAAAGCTTTCTTACTGGCCAACTCAATAGAAATAGATCCATGCTGTTACTGCAAAGTTAGCCAACTACTGTAGGCTAGAGAGAACATAAGCCCAAGGGGAGGTGCTACTAGTTCTATTTTTATTAAACTAGTCTAATTTCTAACTGTATTCTAAATATTTACCATTATGCCCATAAATAAGTGTAGCCTTCATCCCTCATCAAAGAGGCTTTTTTGGGGGGAGCAGATGGAAACTATTTCAGAGATCCACAACTGGTCAAAACGCAGAGAAGAACAAATTGTTGTGCCCAATACCAATTATTATATCTAGACACAACTCCTACACCTAAGGCTTATGGAACATCACGAATGAGGGATCAGAAATATTCTGAGAGACGACAAGAATGCTTGCTTTAGATAGTGTCTTCTAGACTTGACAGGGAAGCTGTACCCATGAAATCTCCACAATATATAGTTAGAAAAAAAAAACCTACATAATGAAGTTGAGGTTTTCTCTGTTGCTATGTATTGCAATGCTAAATACTGATCCCCTAGATCTGGTTGCCCTCAGGGACAGGAAATTCTTACATACACCAAGTGATGCTACATAAGCTTGCTCCTTAATTTATAACCATTGGTTGAATAAAGATGCCTACAGCCTGCAGTTGGGCAGAAGAGAGGTAGGCAGGGCTTCAGTTCCTGGGCTTGAGGTCTGAGGCAGTGACCATGAGGATAGAGGAGAGGGGAAGATGCTATAAGATAAGGAATTGTGAGAACTGGCCATGAGTGTTGGTCAGTCTGAGTAAGAGCAGCTCAGGTGGAACATGGCAAATCATATCTCGGGGTTATTGATAGGGAAGTAGACAAATAGCTTAGAGGGTTGATACCTGGCAAGCTGTAGTGCTGATTAAGGCTTATTATAAAAAATAAAGGTTTTGTGTCTTTTATCTAGGAACTAAATGATCAAAGGTGGGGTAGAAATACCCAGTTAATTATCATCACAGCACAATGACAACTGCAGTCAATATGCCAAAGAGAATAGATGAAATTTCACAAGGTGCTACCATGGGCTTATTTCCAGTAAAAATTAGATCTGCTTCTTGTTGCTGTAATTGGTTTGCATTTTTCTCTCATTTTCTCTAACATACAATAGTAAAGAATGGTCACTTTGCAATTAGTACCTTTCACCTAGCACAATTGATTTAAGCCTCATCTCTGTTTTAGCATCCCTTGGTGGCCATTCTTCTTTAAAACTGAAGAGCAGTCTAGTGTTCATTACTGTTCTGCTCCATGACCATCTGAACATAATGTGCATATGTTGCTACCCATTGTTAGAATATTCTGTAAGCTTAGTTTGTCTGAGCTGGCAGTGTTCCTCAAGCTATCTACATTCTTGATGATTTTCTGTTTCTCTACTGATTTATTAAATCTCTTCCTATGATTGCTGACTTAGGCATTTCTCATTGCAGTTTTACTACTTTTGCTGAAGGCATGTGAAGACTTGTTTATTAGAAGATAAAACATTCACGACTGGCCTACTTTGAACTTGTGATCCTGAACCACAGTTTCTTCTGGGGATTACAGGCCTGCACAGTAAGCCCCAGCTGTGATAATATTATTTGGTTCCATATAATAAAGGATTTTCCTCATTGCTGTTGTATGCAACACTAAATATTTTTCTGATAATACATCCAATGTAGTTTTCTCTAAACACTCTGAAATATGATTGACATACCATAATTTAATGTTTAAAATACACAAGTACGCAATTAGTTTTAAGCATTTCTATCAATCTCCCACTGGCTTATATCCAGTAAGCCTCCTCCCTACATACCTACCCCTGTACTCCCAATCTTGTATGGAGCCCACGTCACAGTCTAATTTATATCTCTGTTTATTTGTCCTGCACAGACATTGTGGGACCACATTCTTTGCAGTCTTTTTTTTTTTTTCACAGCGCATTTCTGAGGATTGTGTATCATACCCATTTGTGGTACATAGTTTTCCCGTGTCAAGTAAAATCACGTTCTATACTTCAGTTTGTTTTTCCATCCATCAGGTGATAGTCCTTGAATTCTTCCCGCTTCTTGATTTTGTAAATAATGCTGCCTTGGGTAAGGAGGTCTAGGCTTTGAGTGAATATTTTAAGGTTCTTTTGATAGGTGTTAGGAAAAGAAAAATCACCTTTTAATTATTATTATAGACTGCATTGAATGGTGCCTTTAAAATTATTCAATGTGATAATTTTGTATTATACATTTTGAGTGAGCACTTGCACAAGTAAGTTTCATGATGTCAGACCTTGGGAGGGTGTTCATGTATGATTTAGCTATAAAGCTCATGTTCATTTAGAATTCACTATGCAAGACCAGAACTGCATGGAACTCATGATCCTCCTGCCTCAGTCTTCTAAGTGACGGTTTTATATGCATTACCACTATTCCTATGTCACCACTTGATTTAAACTTGTCTTTTTTTGGTTTTTATTTTTCACTTCTTTTTCTCAATCCATTATTAATTCAACACTTCTGTGATTTATATTTTCTCTTCTCTGGTGTCTTTTTGGCTATAGTTTTGTTTCCTTATTCTGGTACTCTCTTTATGTAATTTTTGTATCTGGGTTATTAAAGTCTGTCTTCTGTCAGAGCCTAGGAGTTATATTTCAGTTGGCTTCATGGACTGCCAGGGTTCTGTGATATGGTTTAGTTTCTTCTGCCTCTTATGCTTTGAAAGATCACTATGACTTTTGTGGAAACAATCAATTGTCATGAGGTGATATGGCCATCTCTTTGTGTCTTGGGAGGTTTAGTTCCAGAACTCCTGTGTGCTCAGATGCTCAAATTTCTATTGTACACGGCATAGCATTTACATACATACTACACGACTCTTCAGTTTTAGCCATTTCTAAATTAACTTACTATATGGAATTGGGTATATAGTTTAGGCAATGGATAGAAAATAGCATGTTAAATGACATGTTCCTCCTGTTTAATGAACTGTTTAAAATGTTTTCTGTAGTTTCAGTCTGTGGCTGATGACTGATTTCAGCTTTTGTACGTCTGAATAAATGCTTACTTCATTTTCATTTTTGAAAGACATTCTTAAAGTTACAGACCTCCAAGCACATGCTGATGTACACTCTCTCTCATACTCTCTCTCTCTCTCTTTATTTCTCTCTCTCTTTCTCTCTTCCTCTCTCTCTACACACACACACACACACACACACACAGGTTTCTTTCAGAACTTTAGAAATCACTCCCTTACTGTTCACATGTCATTTGTTACAAAAGTCTTTATAGATATTATCCACTTCTTTGGATCCCTGCCCAAATGCACCCTTATTGATCTTGGCTATTCTGACTGGGATAAAAAGAAATCTCAAATTCATTGTAATTTTTATTTCCCTGATGTGTCTTGACTTAACACTCAATGACTAGATATAGCTGTGACAACTATTTTAATGTTATTGTTTACTATTGAAACACAATGTTAGTTCTGGGTCAGTTTTGAACAGTCAGTTCATCTCTTTATTGTACATTAGACTTTGATAGTGCATTTGCATATCTGGAATGTTATTGATTTATGCCACATGAGTTTTAGGTTTTGATAGATTGACACATTTCATTTTCATATAAGAGCTCTAAGGTTTTCTTTGGGTTTTGCTTAATTATATGGAGATGTGTTTCTTTCTAGTTTTACACCTAATATTCCATAGGGAGGGGAAGCAGTAACAGTCAGATTATTTCTCATTATTTCCTGCTGCTTAGTAAATCCTTCATAGGTAGTCTGCTCAGTGTACTATTACTAGTAAGTGCTTTTTTCCAATGTAACTGTGAGTAGGCATTCACAGTCCTGTGTGAATGCTGGGCAGTGATATCTCCAATATTTCCATAAGGTGTATCTTGAGAATTGGTTATTTATTCTCTCTCTCTGTCTCTCTCTTCTTTGTTTCTCTCTGTCTCTGTCTCTGTCTCTGTCTCTCTCTCTACACACACACACACACACACACACACACACACACACACACACACGATTATCTTGAAGATTTATGGGGTTCTCTCTGTGCATCTCATGCCTGCCTAATATTATTCTAAGGGCCTCCATGTACACTGGTCTCCCTGGACTCAATTCTGTATTTTAAGTTCAGGATTTATCCAGCTACTCATCTTTCTCTTCTCGATGTGTCATGGTCTGCCTACACTTCAGGACCACAGACTAAGTAAAGGGTTCTTCTTAACTGTTCTGTCTCTCCAACTGACCACTGTGCTTCAGTGACAAATAGTCAGCATTGCTCCATGATTCACATGGTTTGCATGCTTTGGTTGTTTTTGGTAGGTGAAATGCTATGCTGTGTTGATATTTATTACATTTGGCCAGAGCACGAGTTACTTTCATCCTGGCTGGAACTACATTGGATCTCTTTCTCTTTTCTCAAGTATGAATACTTGAGCTTCTGTTTTTGTATGTTTCATTATTACTATCTTCCACACATAGCTCCTATGCCGTTCATATATACTATACAATAAATATTTTGCTAATTTTGGCGAATCAAAGAGAAATCAAAGTTTGGAGTTGTTCTATTTTGTCCTGTGAACTTTCTGTACCTTCACATGTGGATAGGGAAACTTCTCCATACCATCTCAGTTTGTATTTGTACAAAACATTGTAAACAAGCATTTGTAAATTTTCTGAATTGAGTTAAAGTTCAACATAAAATGTAATCTTGGGCCTGGCGAGGTGGCTTAGTGGTTGAGAGTTCCTGCTTTTTCAGAAGTCTAGAGTTTATTTTGCAGGGCCCTAAGTCATTCAGCTCACATAAACCGATAGCACCATTTCCAGGAGGCCACATATCCTCTTTTGGCTCCTGTGGTCACCCTTATATACTTGGAAAATACATACAGAGGCACACATGAACAAAGAAGAAAATTATTCTTAGAAATTAGGTTTTATTACAATGACTGTATCTGGTTTAGTTAAAAAAAGGATTTAAAAAAATAACCACATTCATTTTTTTGTTTCTAAGAGAAAACCCATTGTTCCAGTGAGGTAATGTAAGCCTATGCATACACCTCTGCAGTGCTGGTGACTTCAAAGGAGAACCGTGCACACAGTGGTACTTACCGTGAGCACGACCATGATCTCAAAGGAGAACCGTGCACACAGTGGTACTTACCATGAGCACGACCATGACCTCAAAGGAGAACCGTGCACACAGTGGTACTTACCATGAGCACGACCATGACCTCAAAGGA
>JADRCD010224214.1:0-10349 GCA_019843815.1 Montemys delectorum | reverse complement strand
CATGACCTCAAAGGAGAACCACGCACACAGCGATGCTTACCGTGAGCGCGACCATGACCTCACTGCTTTAGACACTGGTCTTTGTCTTGTCCTCCTTTTCTTTGTAAATGAGAACTTGTTTGTGTACTTCTTAATGCCTCTCTAAAAATTAGGGCACTATACCCATTTCCCTGGTATCATAGGCTTCTAACTGTATACATGGAGAGTTTCAACATTAAGTCTGAACTTTCATACATTTGGTAATTTAAAACTCATGAAAATATTAAAATCAATGTACTGCTTGTAGTTCATTATTTAAGTTTTAATATATATAAATGTACATATAGTATTAAATACACAAGGCATATATATGTATATGCATATATATACATATGCATACACACTTATAAACATATATGTATATATGCATAGAATATATGTATATTTATGTATATATATGTATATATACATATATATATATATAATCAGTGTTTTCATTTACATATTAGGCCCTGGTATCCTGGTATCTCATGGTCACTAAGCCATTAGTTCACCATCTGTAACATTCTTTTTTTTAATAAAAACATCAAATTATTTTGAAAATATATGGGCTTTTCCATTCCCTCTATTAGCACAATTGAGCCCTGAGCTTCAATTCAGGCTGTTTATGCAATAACAGGTATCTCCATGGTAGGAGTTGGCTAATCCAAACAAATTAGTGAACACTAGTGGCTAAGAAATTCTGAATGTATGCCATGGATTGTTTCTTTTAGCTGTAATTATTTTTTCCATCTAGATTATGCTACATTTTAAGCCCTGAAAACTTTATTTTTAAAGATCTGAGCATCTGGTAAGGCTCACAGACAAACTCACCATTCTAGAAGAAAATTCAGGTTGTTTGTGCCAGTTTACCTAGCTACAAGTTATCTTGAGAAGTAACATGTACTTAAATTAATTTTTCCTAATATTAAGTGTTAGTATTAATTTGTTGACATAATCATACACAGTCATAGTTTTCGAAGACAGTATAAGTGAGAAAATTCAGTAAATGTGCATTTGATTTTCTAAAACAACCATTCTGAAGTCCCACACTCCACACACACACACACACACACACACACACACAAACAGAAACACACACACACACACACACAAACAGAAACACACACACACACACACACACACACACACACATACACACACACGAATGAGTATATTCTAAGAAGACACTTGTGCCCATCTCTTTGGCTATCAGACTACTCAAAGAACAGGCACAAATAAATTATGAGTTTCCCCAGGACTCTCGTGTTAGAGGAAGAAAAGGGTGAAACCTTAGGGCAGCTAGAAGAGGAGCCTGTCTCTCAGAAGACTTAGTACTTGTCAGACTGCCTTCCAGGCTTGGAGCTCAGAGATGGGGGCTTGGAGAGAGGTCAGGCACAAATTGCTTAGTTACGGATGTTTCTTAGCCTCTGTTTAAATCCCACCCTTGTGAAGCAGCATCTTGAAGGGTCCAGCTATTTCTGCTGTCTTTTAGGTGAAGTTTTAATGCTTGGTGAGGGCAGGTGCTGATGTAGGTATGATGCAAGTTTGCTGGTGTTATACAGGGCCTGGCCTAGGTAATTAATCAGAAGCGTTGGTCTGAAGGTGGCTGGCACCTCTGACTACTACATATTTTACAACTTATTTACATTTCTGCTTAGCAATCTCTATAAACATTTGATTTTATAACTGACACGGTATTTACTTATTTACTTAGTTTCTGTTGTAATGAGTCTCTGATCATATCAGCTTACAAAATCCTAATGGTTCTTCTTAATCTAGGAGTATTTTTTTTCTTTACAAAGAAGCTCATATATTCTGGCATATTTAGAAAATAGAATTGCATTCCATTTGTGGTGAGGCATTTCATACCATTTGTCTAGAGACTAACACTATAAATGTCAAATGGAGATCGCTTAGCTCAGGTTCATTACGTTCACTGACTGAAACTCTATGAAATATCTACATGTGGACTAAATGGAGCTGTCATTGCTATTTGATGTTGTGGAGATTTATGGAATTCAAAACCAAATTAGCATCTACTTGAGTTTTAACTTTAACACGTTCCTGTTTTATAAAGAGAGTAATTCAAAGGAAGCGAGTTTCTTGAAGAAAGGTGCAACTTTTCCTTCCTGGGGAATCCAGACTGTAGAGAAATAACATTCTAAAGAGCCATACACTGCTTGCCAGATATTTGTTGGGCTCCTTCCTCAGCTCACTAGCCTACTTCTAATCTTGGGAGAGTTATTCCTCTCTATTTCAAATTTTCAAATAATTTTGAAAAATTTTATTATTTGTCTGTGTGTGTGTGTGGGAGTGGGAGGGTATGTGCATGCATGTGTGTGCACACATAGAGAGAGTCAGAGCCCCTGGAACTATAACTACATGTGGACTAAATATGTGGTTGTGAGCCACCTGATTTAAATGCTGGGAACTAAATTCCAAACTTTGTAAGTAGCAAATACTCTTAACTCACAAACATTTCTATAAGCTTTTATTCATTTTTCTTTCTTCTTTCTCTCTTTCTTTCTTTCTTTCTTTCTTTCTTTCTTTCTTTCTTTCTTCCTTCTCTTCTTTCTCTTGTTCTTCCTTCCTTCCTTTCTTTCTTTCTTTCTTTCTTTCTTTCTTTCTTTCTTTCTTTCTTTCTTTCTTTCTTTCTCTCTTTCCTACCATTCTTCTTTCCTTTCTCTTTCTTTTTCTTTACCTCTATCATTTTATCTCTTCTTCCTTCCTTCTTTCCTTTCCTTCCTTCCATTCTTCTTTCCTTTTTCTTTGTCTCTTCCTCTATCCTTTTCTCTCCTCTTTCTTCTCTCTCTCCCTCTTTCTTTCTTTCTTTCTTTCTTTCTTTCTTTCTTTCTTTCTTTCTTCCTCTCTCTCTTTCTTTCTGTCTTCTTTCCTTTCTTCCTTTCTGACCAGGTCTTACTGTATAGTATGGGTTGGACTCTATTTAGACAGGCTGGTCTTGAACTCACAGAAATCTACCTCTCACCATCCTACACATTTCCTTAGTGCTGGAATTAAAAGTATGGACTGCCACACCTAGTTCTATTTCTATTTGTCAGGTCCCTGGTGCATTTTATTTGTTTGTTTGTTTTACCCCAGGACATAAAAGCCCAAAATAGAGTATGCTCTGAACTTGTACAACAGCTTGGTACATTTCCCCCTACATGTCATACTTTCTTATCCTTTCCCCCTCCACAATTAACTTAGAAGCCCAAGCTTTTGTTTGTCTCTCTGCTAGGGGCTGCTGGGATTTTTAGCTTGTTGGGATTGTTGCTTTTTCTTTCAAATTCTACTAGATTTGATTTGAGTTTGTAGCTGCATTTTAAAATTATTTTAAAAGTGATACTAAGAAGCTCCAAAAGGAACTTCAGTATTCCTGGTAATGCTATTATTACTAATGAAATGTAAGTCCAGATATTAAACAAGAAATAAAGATATTAATAACAGTATATTTTGTGGTCTAAGGTTCCTCTGTTTATACATGATGTTTAAAATGATTTAAAATGTAAAATGTATAGTTTCCAATATCTCTGTTTTCTCATTCACTCCTTCATTCATTCTTGAGATGGTTTCTCAAAGTCCTGGGTTCCAGCCATCCTTCTATCTCAGTTTCCTGAATGACTGTAACTAGAGGGTGTGTTCTGTTCACTTCTTATGGTTCAGAGGTGTCCATGACTATTCTAGCCTGAATCCAGGACTTACTTTATCAACTCTGAGATCCAGGCGTAAGAAAGAAGACACATTTTTATCTTCAATGTTTAGTTTCAAAAGGGACTTGTTTTTCTTAGCTATGTTGTTGGGCAAGTGCTCCAACACTATGATGTTATATATAGAAAAGAACAAAGTCAAGGCTGCCAGCATTAAATAATCAGCATGCAAAATCTCACAAGCAAGAAGCAGTGAAGGCTATGTCACAGAGCTGAAGGTTCTGTTCAAACCTTACATACTTACCTTCTTTCTCAAAGTCCTCATCTTCAGATGTGAGGCCCACAGGAAGAAGAATGGCAGAGGGAGATGGAGGAAGGAGGAAGCATGCCCACTCCTTCTATACTCCCAGTTATGTTCTTCCTAGGATCTATTCTGCTCTGTATAGCAAACCAGTCTTTCTAACACATAATACTGTGAGCTCCTTATTTGCACAATTTTCTCATTGCCTGTGACATCCACCAGAACAGAAAAAAAGACTAGAAACCAAGCTGAGAAAAGTCAAAGGGACTTCTAAGAATTAGATTATAGAAAAGTATCTGAAATGCAAGGCAGCTGGTAAGTTAATTGTGGAGGGGGAAAGGATAAGAAAGTATGACATGTAGGGGGAAATGTACCAAGCTGTTGTACAAGTTCAGAGAGTACTCTATTTTGGGCTTTTGTGTACTGGGGTAAAACAAACAAACAAATAAAATGTGCCAGGGACCCAACAAATAGAAATAGAGCTAGGTGTGGCAGTCTATACTTTTAATTCCAGCATTGAGGAAATGTGTAGGATGGTGAGAGGTAGATTTCTCTGATGCTACTCATGGAAAGGGCTCTATTAATTATAGAGGAAATCTCTTATGCAATGTATGGAAGCTTCACACATCAGTAAAAAAAACAGTCTATGGGCAATGAGCTGAGGCAGGTTTAGAAGGTGGGAACATTTGGAAGAGACAGAGGATTCTAGGAGAAAGACAAAGAACGATGATTCATCTTGGAACTCTGAAGAAGGCTAAGACTCACATGAGAGGGAACTAACAAGCCCTGTGGTAGTGCAGAGCTAGATCATCAGTTTCTTTAGATGAGCTGATTGAGAGTTTAACAGCTAAAACCAATCTTTCACAATTAATGAAAGGTCTCTGTGTCATTATTGGAATTGTGATGGCTTATAAAAAGTCCAAACAATTCCAATTAACATTATAGACTACTTGGATAAATGGCTCAAGAAATGTTTATGCACATTTTGTGATTCTGCGCAAGTGTACGTATAAATACCTCAATATTAGCTTCTATATACCTTGATTTCTAGTACTGTTATTTATTTAACTTTTATACTGTAGAGAGTATAGGCAGGTCTTAGATTTTACTGTGAAGAATTTAAAATATTGCTCTCAATGTAATCTGTTTACAAGTAAATGGAAATCCAAAATTTCCGACAGAATCTGTACTGACTGGCAGAAAATATGAGTATCCAACCAAGCTCAAACCAAGGTGGGACATAGAACAGAGGTGGAGCACTTTCCCAATATTCATGAGGCCCACTATGGCAAAGAAGACAAGCATATGCTATAATCTCAAAAAATAGAAGAAATAAATATGAATACATAAATAAGACAAAATCATCAAGACAGGAAATATTGGATTAATAGGATTTCCCCTTTCGCAGTTGAAAATGGAATAAATTTTCATGCTACATAATTCAAAGGTGTGTGGTGTCTTGCCATTAGAGTCATATAGCATCAAAGTTGAACCAGTGAGAGTGTTGTAGTTTCTTTAGACTACGAGGAGATTGTTTTAGACTCCCATGACAAAATGAGCTTAAGTCATTTTATGATTGCCCTTTAAAGAGAATGTTTCATCATGAATTTTGTTTCATAACTAATTAAATAAATACATCCTAGTGATTCACATTTCTGTATCACATTAGTATACCTTACAATATTAAAAAAAAAACAGCTAGAAATCTACATTAAGGTTAAAAAAATTAGATTAAATAGTCATTTAATGCAATAACCTTCAAAAAGTCATTTATTAGTTGTCAACAGACAACTGAAAATGAGTGAACTTGGTACTTTTAAGTTTTGACTAAGACAACAGAGAATTTAGAAGGAATATTCATTCTTTTTTGCTCAAACAAAGTACCATGTTCTTGGTTAATTGAAGGATAGATTATATTACTGAACCCCTTGAACTTTTCACTTCTCTTCTGCATCTTTTATCTGTTTTACTGATAATGAGGAGAAATGATCATGTAAGTAACACGTTTTTAAAAACCATTTTAAGAGGTCAAGTACATTTCTGATTAAAATATTTCTCTTTAATCATATATAAATCTTGAGTGTCTTATTTATCTTTCAAAGGCATAAACTACTGATATATACATAATCAAATTATTGTAATACATATTATGTATATAAGGAGTGGGGTGTTCATGTGCATACGTTATGGTTTACTTTGTGCTAGATGCCAATTTTGAAAAACTTGATTCTAATTCCACCGTGTGAGTTCTGTTGGTCAGATTTAGGTCACTTTCTTCGTGACTCTAATGGTTTGTTTTGGGAAGAAAGTCTAAATAAAAGAGGACAAAGAAAAGAATGAAGTGATTTTTCTCTACGGCGACTTTCTAAGGCAGGACCAGCCGGGAGCCACAGGCCTCAGGAGTAGCAGGGACAGGATCCTCTCAGCTTCGGAGTGACAGAGCTGGATCAGGGACCATCTATGCCCTCTCCCTGCTAGTGGAGGGTCTGCCTCGAGGGCAAGTTTCAGCCCAAGGACTCAGGTGAGATCCGACATTTTCTCTATGGTGACTTCCTAAGGCAGGCCCAGCCGGGAGGCACAGGCCTCAGGAGTCGAAGGGGAGTTGAAGGGTGGCAAGGACAGGACAAGCTCTAGTCAGAGACACCAAGAACATCTAACACCAGAGATAAAGAGATGGTGAAAGGCAAATGCAAGTATCCTACCAACAGAAACCAAGACTGCTTGGCTTTACTAGAACCTAGTACTCCCACCTCAGCAAGCCCAGGATATCCCAAAACACCAGAAAAGCAAGTTTTGGATCTAAAAACATATCTCACAATGCTGTTAGAGGAACTTAAGAAGGACATGAATAACTCCCTTAAAGAAATACAGGAGAAAACAGATAAAGAGGTACAAGCCCTTAAAGAGGAAACAAAAAAATCCCATAAAGAATTACAGGAGATCACAATTAAACAAGTAGAAGCCCTTAAAGAGCAAACCCAAAAATTCATTGAGGAATTGCAGGAAAACACAAACAAACAGGTGAAGGAATTGAGTAAAACCATTTAGGACCTAAAAATGGAAGTAGAAACAATAAAGAAATCACAAAAAGAGACAACCCTGGAGTTAGAAATCTTAGGAAAAATGTCAGGAAACATAGATGCAAGCATCACCAACAGAATACAAGAGACAGAAGAGAGAATCTCAGGGGCAGAAGATAACATAGACAACATTGACAGAACAGTCAAAGAAAATGCAAAATGCAAAAAGATCATAACTCAAAACATCCAGGAAATCCAGGACACAATGAGAACACCAAACCTAAGGATAATGGGTATAGAAGAGAGTGAAGACCTCCAACTTAAGTGGCCAGTAAATATCTTCAACAAAATTATAGAAGAAAACTTCCCTAACCTAAAGAAAGAGATGCCCATGAACATACAAGAAGCCTATAGAACTCCAAATAGACTGGACCAGAAAAGAAATTCCTCTCGCCACATAATAGTCAAAACACCAAATGCACAAAACAAAGAAAGAATACTAAAAGCAGTAAGGGAAAAAGGTCAAGTAACATATAAAGGCAGGCCTATCAGAATTACACCAGACTTCTCACCAGAGACTATGAAAGCTAGAAGATCCTAGGCAGATGTCATACAGACCCCAAGAGAACACAAATGCCAGCCTAGACTATACCCAGCAAAACTCTCAATCACCATAGATAGAGAAACCAAAGTATTCCATGACAAAACCAAATTCACACAATATGTTTCCACAAATCCAGCCCTTCAAAGGGTACTAAATGGAAAATTCCAACACAAGGAGGGGAACTACATCCCTGAAAAAGCAAAAATGTAATCTTCCAACAAAACTAAAAGAAGATAGAGACATGAACGCAATGCCAGCTCTAACTACAAAAGTAACAGAAAGCAACAATTACTTTTCCTTAATATCTATTAACATCAATGGACTCAACTCACCAATAAAAGACATAGACTATCAGATTGGGTATGTAAACAGGACCCAACATTTTGCTGCATACAGGAAACCCACCTCAGTGACAAAGACAGACACTACCTTAGAATAAAAGGCTGGAAAACAATTCTCCAAGCCAATGGTCCCAATAAAAAAGCTGGAGTAGCCATTCTAATATGGAATAAAATCGACTTTCACCCTAAAGTGATCAAAAAAGATAAGGAGGGACACTTTATATTCATCAAAGGTATGATCTACCAAGATGAACTCTCAATTCTGAACCTCTATGCTCCAAATGCAAGGGCATCTACATTCATAAAAGAAACTTTACTAAAGCTCAAAGCACACATTACAATGCACACAATAGTAGTGGGAGATTTCAACATCCCACTTTCTGCAATGGACAGATCATAGAAACAGAAACTAAACAAGGACACAGTGAAACTAACGGAAGTTATGAAACAGATGGATTTAACAGATGTCTACAGAACTTTTTATCCTAAAACAAAAGGATATACCTTCTTCTCAGCACATCATGGGACCTCCTCCGAAACTGACCATATAATTGGTCACAAATCAGGCCTCCACAGATACAAGAAGATTGAAATAATCCCTTGTATCCTATCAGATCACCATAGTCTAAGGCTGCTCCTCAATAACAACATAAACAATAGAATGCCCACATACACGTGGAAGCTTAACAACACTCTACTCAATGATAACTTGGTCAAGGAAGACATAAAGAAGAAATTAAAGACTTTCTAGAGTTTAATGAAAATGAAGCCACAACATACCCAAACCTATGGGACACAATGAAAGAAGTCCTAAGAGGTAAACTCATAGCTTTAAGTGCCTCCAAAAAGAAATTGGAGAGAGCATACACCAGCAATTTGACCCCACAACTGAAAGCACTAGAACAAAATGAAACAAATTCACCCAAGAGGAGTCAAATGCAGGAAATAATCAAACTCAGGGCAGAAATCAACCAAATAGAAACAAAAAGAACTATACAAAGAATCAACCAAACCAGGAGCTGGTTCTTTGAGAAAGAAAGTCAACAAAATAGATAAACCCTTGGCCAGACTAACTAGAGGACACAGAGATAGTTTACTAATTAACAAGATCAGAAGTGAAAAAGGAGACATAACAACAGACACTGAGGAAATCTAAAATATCATGAGATCCTACTACAAAAGCCTATACTCAACAAAACTAGAAAACCTGGATGAAATGGACAATTTTCTAGACAGATACCAGGTACTAAAGTTAAATCAAGACCAGATCAACGATCTAAACAGTCCCATATCTGCTAATGAAATAGAAACAGTCATTAATAGTCTCCCAACCAAAAAAAGCCCAAGACCAGATACTTTTAGTGCAGAGTTTTATCAAACCTTCAAAGAAGACCTAATACCAATACTCCTCAAATTATTCAACAAAATAGAAACTGAAGTTACTCTGCCCAATTCATACTATGAAGCCACAACTATACTTATACCTAAACCACACAAAGACCTAACAAAGAAAGAAAATTTCAGACCAATTTCCCTTATGAATATCGATGCAAAAATACTCAACAAAATTCTTGCAAACCGAATCAAAGAACACATCAAAACGATCATTCACCATGATCAAGTAGGCTTCATCCTAGGGATACAGGGATGGTTCAATATATGGAAATCCATCAACATAATTCACTACATAAGCAAACTCAAAGAAAAAAACCATATGATCCTCTCACTAGATGTTGAGAAAGCCTTTGACAAAATCCAACATCCCTTCATGATAAAAGTCTTGGAAAGATCAGGAATTCAAGGCCCATAGTTGAACATAGTAAAAGCAATATACAGGAAACCAGTAGCCAACATCAAACTAAATGGAGAGAAACTTGAAGCAATTCCACTAAAATCAGGGACTAAGCAAGGCTGCCTACTCTATCCCTACCTATTCAATATTGTACTTAAAGTTCTAGCCAGAGCAATTAGGCAACAAAAGGAGACCAAAGGGATACAAATTGGAAAGGAAGAAGTCAAATTGTCACTATTTGCTGATGATATGATAGTATACTTAAGTGACCCCAAAAATTCCACCAGAGAGCTCCTAAACCTGAAAAACAACTTCAGCAAAGTAGCTGGATATAAAATTAACTCAAGCAAATCAGAGGCCTTCCTCTACACAAAGGATAAACAGGCAGAGAAAGAAATTAGGGAAACAACACCCTTCACAATAGTTACAAATAATATAAAATACCTCGGTGTAACTCTAACTAAGCAAGTTAAAGGTCTGTTTGACAATAACTTCAAGTCTCTCAAGAAAGAAATCGAAGAAGATCTCAGAAGATGGAAAGATCTCCCATGCTCATGGATTGGCAGGATTAATATAGTAAAAATGGCCATCTTACCGAAGGCAATCTACAGATTCAATGCAAT
>JADRCD010224213.1:0-24855 GCA_019843815.1 Montemys delectorum | reverse complement strand
GGAATAAAATATGGAGTGTAAAAAAATAAATTAATGCCAAACAGTGGTGCACATGCCTTTAATTCCAGCATTTGGGAGGCAGAGGCAGGCGAATTTCTAAGTTCGAGTCCAGCCTGGTCTACAAAATGAGTTCCTGGATAGCCAGAGCTATACAGAAAATGGTTGTCTCAAAAAAACATACAAAAATAATTTTAAAAAATAATTAATTAATTTTTAAAAATAAGCATAAACAACAACAGATAAACAAACAACTAGTTAGAAAGAATATCCAAAGGTATTGCTGACAAGTATACAAATATTTAAATTCATTCTCCTAGGTTCTGATGTACTTGTTTTTGAACTGCAATCTTGAATGATACTAGGTTTCTCATTTCTCAAGTGTATATGATTTATGTCAAATAATGTTTCTAAATTAGTTTATTAAGATTTAGTTATATGTTTCTAAAAGTATTCAGCAAGTTTGAATCTTTGTTCTCATTCTAGTTTGGCCAAATTTAACAACAATAATTATTTGCATTAGACTTTGAACTAATTTTTCTATAATGTAGAAGTTATACTGGAACTGGACAAATTATAAGATATTAGCAGACACAAATAGCTACGTATCAAATGAGGAAATATAAATTTATTAGTATAATAAGATGTACAAAGTATATATTATGTACCCACAAATAAATAGAATATTGAAAATGAAATATCAAATGTTAATAAGTATTTCTATCAAATAGCTTGCATCTACTAGATACTATGCATTATTGTGATGATAATCTTCATTTATCTAGACAAGTGTTAGTTTGGCAGGATGAAAGATATAGAATCAAAGGCCTATTATACTAGATACTCCAGAACCACTGAAAATAAGTAAAATGGAGCAATATTATAAGATATCAAAAATGTGAGGACTTGTTTTCTTACTTTCTTTAAAACTACACAGCTTATTTTAACCTAACAATTAGTAGAGTGGAGCTAGAGAGAAGGATCACCAGTTAATAATGCCTGCTGAACTTCCAGTCAGCCCATGTCTCGTTCAAGCATCCCGATCTTGTAGCACACAACTGTTTGTAATTTAAATCCCAGGGATTTGACATTCTCTGGTGCACCCCATGGAACTACATCAAAGTGATATACATATACACATACACATATACATACACATGTACAAATACCCATAAACAGCCATGTAAATGAACTAAATCTTTGAAATAAAGATATTATTAAGACATTTATCAAAGATTTTCAAGAACTAAAAGTTTGTCTTTTAGAACAGAAGAATGAAAGAATGTTGACAACTTAATAGAACCATAAAGTAATTCTAGCATCATTTTTATGTATATTTACATTGTACATTCTTTTTTTTACTAATAAGATTACATTGTATGCTCTAAATATATTTGCAGCCTTTAGGAAATAGGGTGCTATAGTTGTGAACACATCTAAAATGTGACTCCCTTCTAATTTGGCTTTATCATATTTATAATTTCAATATCCAATCTCCTTATCTATGAAGTTATATTTATAATTTAAGAGCTAAAAGTATAAGTAAGAATAGTATAATTACAGGTTAAATGCATATAAAATATTTTAAACAAAATAATGAAAGAATATTCCTCAAATCTATGGAAATTGATATTTAAACAGACATAGAGGATACACAAAATTCCAAATAAGTAGGGCCAGAAAATAAATTTTCATGAAGTATTGTAAGTAATACACGATAAGCAAAAGTATATATATCTCCTATTGACAACAATCTCAAATCCAGATGGATTGATAGTAGAACTCTTACAGAACTTTGAGGCAGAACTACAGTCAATTTTTCTCTAAATATTCCATAAAATTGAAATAGAAGTAACTATTCCAAACTCATGTATGAAGGTAATGTTACTCTAATACCCAGAGCTAGATAAGGCACACCTAATCAATCACTAAAAACCACTCTCCCTGATGAACATATATGTCATTTTTTCCAGAAATGACTGCATGCTTCATAATTTTCAAGTTGGTAAAAGTAACAAATCCTGTAAATGGTCTCAAAGAGAGAATCTTGTTATCATCCTTATGGATAAAGGAAAATATTTTGACATTCTCCAGCATCCTTTCATCATTTACTTCTAGAATGAATAGCATTGACTCTCAAAAAAAAATTTAAAAATAATGGTAAAATTAAGAAAAGAATTAAAAATATTTATGATAATACCCACAGAAAAATGAAACTTCCAGCTTTAAACAGATAATTCTTTCTTTGTAATGTTAGAGGATGAATGTGAGACAGAATTACTCAAGATGCTAAGAAAATAATAGTGGTAGAAATGTTCCATTTGTATTTGCCTGTATTTCTTGCTGTTATATTCTGAACAAAATTAACTGTATAGTTATCTTTATTTTTTTAAGTTTTATTTATTTATTATATTATATTATTTATTTATTTTTATTTATTTATTTTTATTAGATATTTTCTTTATTTACATGAAAATTTTTCCTTTCCCAGGTTCCCCTCCAAAAAATAAACAAACATCCTGAGAGGTTATTTTTATTTTTTGCCACACATACCATCTACCAAGAATCTCATGTGGATGATACGTCTAAGGGAAAGACTTAGATTATGTGTTTCATTTTGAGATCCTTCTGGCTCAAGTTTGGGGGAATATGAACTGAAGATTGTGTTGTTCAATTTTCCATAAACACTCTGGCCAGTTTTCTCCACTTGGAACACTTTTCGACTTTCTCATGTTATAGGATGGCTTTCTTGTTTCTTCTCAAGCAAGTTACTACTATATTCAAATTTTAGAGTAAATAATTCTTCGTCAAGATAAGCTTTCCCAGTTCTACGTGTTAAGTGCCATTTGAAGATTAGCTACTGTAATGGCTAACCTTGATTGTCAAAGTGACACACTGAAAAAAAAGAAAGAAAGAAAGCTAGTTGAGGAATTCTTACCATGAGATTGGCTTGAGCTCTGTGGTCCTGTCTCGTGGTTTTCTTTACTGTTTATTGATCTCAGAGGACTTGTCCCACTGTGGCAGTACTATTGCTAAACAGAAGACCCTGGGGTATGTGAGAATGGTAGCTGAGAAAGCCAGAGGAAGCAAGCCATTAAGCAGTAGATTTTTATTAGATTTTGCCTAAACTCCCTGCCTTGAGTTTCTACTCTACCTTCCCTCCATGGTAGACTATAATTTGTAAACCACAATAAACTCTTTCCTTCCTAAAATGGCTTTGGTAAAATAAATATTTTATCAAAGCAGAAGACCCAAACTAGGATAGCTAAAGTACTTCATTTTCTTCTACCTTTATGTTCATTAAATGTGTGATTAATTCCTTTAGATGTATCTTTGTTATTTTATACTTCATACTATAAAGAGATAAACTTCTAGAATTTTACTGATAGATACTATTTCAGTGTCTGAAATCAAGAAATCATTGTATAAAACTTTTCTGAATGTTTGAAAGGCCTTTTGTACTGAGTACATATGATGACATATTGTCTCGAAGAAAAATCATGTTTATTTTTGAAGCATGCTTGTGAATCATGTAGACATTTTATTCATACAAGTATCTTGGAACATAAAACAAATTATTTGATACAAATCATGCTGTGTTTGAACAAAGCCCATACAACATTAGAGAACTCTACATAAATCTTCATACAACTTAGAAAGTTCCACATTATAAATTTTCATACAATGTAAACATTGCTAGTTGAACTCATAAAGTTAGTTTATTTGTGATAGGATTATAATACATGAGCATCTGTTTCAAAACCAAAAAATAAGCATTTTCTTTATTAAGAACTTAATTTCTTGTCTCCTGAGAGATATCTGAAGAAGGCTTATACAGGTTGAGACAATAATTGCAAAGGAATCTGCATGGGAATAGTTAACAATAATTCATTTATGCTAATGTGAGATCATTATGAACATAGAATATTGGACCTCACATTCTAAACATGTAAAATATAGTCTTGCTTTCAAAGATTATACAATCTCTGTTTATATCATCTCACAATATTTCTCAATATTTAATATTTTATGTTGAAAAACAGACTGCTTCTGAATGATCCTATAATTCTAGATGAATACAGTAAGATGCATTGTGAAAAAGCTAAACTTTATACTAATTAGTGTAAGGTGCAACAGTGGTTCATATTTTTCTTAGAAAACAGTTATTTGCTTGAGAAGCAAATACAGCTTCCAAAATGTTGAATGCAAGGCTAACCAAGCATAGAGCCATTCATTTCTGATCTTCTAAACATTTGGAAAATTGTACCAGTTGCTTTAGCAGTAAAGTTTCTAGGAAGTCAATCAACCTGAAGAAAACTGAGCATTCTGCATGCTCCAGAAAGAACCCATGAAGACTCTGGGCACAGATGGATCTGCCGTCTTAACTATCAAGTGCATCATTCAACTCTGATTAAGGCAGGTCATTATCAATTATAGGAGTTTGTTCCTAGGTAATCAATGGAGGTTAAAAAACTTTTTCCTTTCTAGAATTAGTTCCCTAATTAATACAAGTGAATTTTAAAGTGGCCTTCTAAGGAGCAGCTGCTTTATCTATTGTTTATGGAACAGCCCTGCCGTCACGCTTGTTTTTTGGCATTGGAATAGAAATGAGAGTGATTTGCATAAGTGGAATATTATTTGCTCTGTTGATTATTTTCCCTCATTTTCTTTTTCTGTATACTGCTCATTTGTTTTATTTTAATGATAAGTGATTTCCAGGCAGAAAACAACCGGGTGCTATTTTTTGACCTCACAAAACAGGCTAAAAATATGTTCAGAGAAATCAGAATTAGATTAGACTTTGTTTCAAATTAACTACAATTTTTTTTATTTGAGCATGGTCAAATTTATCTGAAATATATTTAAGATATCCAAATAGGAAGGGATAGTAGAAAATAAAGTTACAACTTCATTTGAAAATAGATTTTATATAGAAGTTTTCAAAACAAAACATGTTTGATAAAAATTTGTGTCTCATTGTATAAAATGTTTTTAAAATGTAAGATTTTCACATATTGATCATCTGAGAGTTTCAATACCTCTTCCACAATAATTTGTAAGGTAAATGAGTATTCTGTTAAAGGAAACAAATGTTTTCTACCTACATTTCATTCCCTGCGCTTTGGTTTTTTTTGTTTGTTTGTTTGTTTTTGTTTTTGTTTTTGTTTTCCGAGACAGGGTTTCTCTGTATAACCCTGGCTGTTCTGGAACTCACTCTGTAGACCAGGCTGGCCTCGAATTAGAAGTCTGCCTGCCTCTGCCTCCCAAGTGCTAAGATTAAAGGCATGGCCACCACCACCTGGTCCCTGTGCTTTGTTTTTCCATGTCAATGTTTAGTAATTTAGTTGTTTTTCCTTAAATTTATACACTGAAGAGCCATCCTCTCACATCCTATAAAAGAAAATTGTTTGGAAATATGGTCTTTAGATATAATCATTTTAAAGTGAGGTCCTTTGAGTAGGCTCTAACTCACCATAGCTCAGTGAAAAAGGATATATTCATAGAGAAAAATATTATTCAAAGAAACACAAGCAAAGAGAAGTCTACATAGGACAGATCCTTCCTAGTGTCACCGACAAAGCCAAGCCTGCTGATACCTCTATCCCAGAATACTTTCATTCGTACCAGATAAAATATATTTCCATAGATTTTGCTTTACACATTGTAATGTTTTTAATAGGTGACCTTAGCAAACTACCCAAGAAATATATGTTAGTGATGAATTAGCTAGAGTATAAATGTTAATAGTATTAAACTTGCTTATTCTCTTACTGAGAAACAAAGATATTTTGTAGAACATACTTGTGCTATTAGTTTATTATTCACAAAATATTCAGGGCCTTCTAATTCATAAGAATAGTTGCATTAAAGTACATGACATATAGTAATTCTTGATCTAAGTATCTAGCTGCCACTTAACACTTCATAAATTTTGGAGCCTATAAGGGTAATAATTTACCAAGACAAAATGTTTCTGAAGTATTACTTACCATGAAGGAAGCATATACCTAGAAATCAGCCACAATTCTGAAAATAAATGTGTACAGATAAACAATACATATATACATATATATAATTATATATATATATATATACACACACACACACACACACACACACACACACACACACATACATAGGAAAATGTGGTTAAGTCAACCACAAGCTTAATGCAAACTACAAAAGGATAGAACACACAACATTTGTGTTGCTGTTGCTAGTATATCATTGTATGCAGCTTTATATGTGAAGGTACATTAAAATGATTCTATCAACATGGTACATGAGATGCATAAAATAGAAACCTAACTATATCATCAATTATTAGACATTGTATATAGTGTCATACTTTATATGAATGCTGTATAAGACTTTGTTATAGTCTTTAAAAAGTGTTTATTTGTGTAAATACTTTACTTGCATTTATATGTGTGTACAATGTACATGTATGGTGCTCTTAGAGGCTAGACGATGGCATCAGATCTTCTGGACCTGTAGTTACAGTCTTTTGGGAGACACCAAGTTGATGTTGCAATTGAACACGGACTGAGAAAGAGAGTAAAAGAAGCCATTGCTCTTAATGACTGATTCATCACACCAGTCCCTAAATGTTTTGTTTTGTTTAACCCCAGCATTATAAGTACAAATTCATGAGAAATATGAGGAACCTCAGCATGGCAGTAACGGTATCATCAGGGAGAAGAACGGTTCCGTTCAGTCACACACACACAGTGCTACCACATTATATATTGTCCCTCAGGGACTGTATTTATGACACCAGTTCATGCACAAGAACTTCCTGACATGCTCTTTTTACGCATGTCATCTACTTTCTTTCTTCTTTGCTATTCACTGATATTCAAGCTGCTTCTTTAGAGCCTTTAAAAAGAAGGCAGGAAATGTCTTTCATAGAAACTGTGTTTCTCAGTGACTGTCCTCTATGATTTCCTCACTGTCTGTAAAGTGTATAAACTAGGCTATGAAATATTCAACAAAATGCAGTCTTGATGTCTTTCCTGCTGGAGACCTCTATTTTACAAAACAGATTGTTTGCAACTGTGTTCCCCTTCTGCCTAATGGGGACCCTGGGGGAATGTTGTTGGCTTTGAGATTCAACTACATATTTCCAACAAATAACAGTGTTGAAACGAATGCAATCTGATAGCAGTAGACATTATTCAGTGATTTCTGAGTGGAATAGGTTCATATTTCTCTTTCCTTTGGGGGATGAAGGAAAAGGACACAGAGATGTGTCAGCTAAAGCCTCAGATAAGCAAATGATTTCAAAAAGTAGTGAAGCAGTTCATGTTCCTTGGAGTCAAATGGGAGTCCTAAACTGTCAAGTTTAGCTTCAGTAGAAATAGGTTTCTCTTTGGGGACCAACAGACACATGCATTTGCCTCCCATTTGGTTTGCTGATACAGCAGCCATAACCTAGTAGGTACTGCATGAGACTGCCAGAAGGGTGAAAGCAAAAATAAATCACTTCACACCATTTGGTTCTTAAACCAAAAGCCAGAATTAATGTTGCCTCATGAAGACCACAGTGCTTTCCAGGAACTGAGAAAAAGAACATATCGCTGATGGTGCAAACTAGTATTCTGTATAGTAGCAAACCTTAGAAATTAGCAGGGTGTAGATTGGAACACAATAATCTGCTAATATGGAACCTGACATCTCTTCTACACTGAAATTTTATGATGTAAACAATGTAAATTTGTCCATATAGTTAGAAGAAAATGCACTCAGTTCAATGGCATTATTTTAATTTTTATATCTATTTTATTTTGTATCTCTTGTGCGCCATGAATTAGAAATGCAGTATCCACAATACAGCCTTTACTGTCAAAACTAGCAAGGTAGTTTCCATATGAGGTATTAAATCATAGAATAGGTACCAGATGCTCTGAAAAGAGGAAGACTTCCTACAAATTTAAGTTATTTGCAAGAGATAATCCTAGGAACAGTGGCTATAATATAATTTTAGTCCTTAAATTGACCTAAACTACTTAGAGACTTGTGGAAAAGCATTTACATTGGAGATTCCATCTATTCCCTCCCCTAGGAGAACTGGAGACTGAGTAAGAAGAGAAGAAAAGGCTGTAGAAGTCAGAGGCAATATAGGATACCAGGGGAACATGTTGAACCAAATCAACTAAGCAGAGCTCATATAAACTAATAGAGATTGAAGTTGTAAGCACAGGGCCTGTATGGATCTGTACCAGCTCCTCTGAGTATCTGTTATTGCTATTAGATTTGTGTTTTGGGGGGGCTTCTAACACTGAAAGGAGGTATTTTTTTTCACTTTTTTTTTTTTTTTTGCCTGTTCTTATGATTCTTTTCCTCCTATTGGATTGCACTGCCCAGCCTGTCTATGAGGGCTTTTGCCTTGTCTTATTGTATCTTTTTGTCATGTTGCTTGTTCAAGAGGCCTGCTCTTTTCTTGAAAAAAAAATGGAGAGAATTGTGGGATGAGAGCAGTGGAGGGAGGGGAAGCTGTGCTGAGGGTGTTTTAAATGAGAGAAGAATCTGTTTTCAGTAAAAGTAATATTCCAACACAGATCATTTAAAATCTATTACTCTACTACATTTTGCTTTGTCAAATGATTGAATGTAAAGAGGAAAATATAAATGAGAATCCAAGAGAGATCAAGCTGTATAGATCTCTCAAAGTCAATATATGGATACTTTCACACCTGGGAGAAATATAGGAGTACTCAAATATCTTAGGGACAACTTATTCATGTTTTTTTAAAAAAACTCATTTACATTTATTTTCACATATGCTTGGCTTATAACTTTTACTTTTTTTTTTTTGTTAATTCTTTGAGGTTAATGCATTTTAGTTTGATCATATTCATTTACCCATCTCCTCATCGATTCATTTCTTCTTTATTCTATACTAATCCAACCTGGGATCTCATTGTCTTTTATTTTTGTTTTTAAATCTATCTAGTCTCAAATCTACCTAATCTCATTAGTGTTGCCTATGTACTCACATGGGTATAGTCATCTACTATTTTGTGTTAGAGTTGCCCTTAAAGAACTTTTGAATTTCCTGAATGATATCAGTTATCAATAGTTCCTCACCTAGGATGACAAAATACACAAAAGAAAAACAATTAATCAATTTTTACCATCTAAACTCAGAAAACTAACTAAGAAATGAAATGACCCAATCTGAAATCAGGAAACATTTTTAAACAGAAAATTGTTAAAAAAAAAAAAAAAAAGATAATTAAAATTTAAAAAATTGAAAAGTAATATGCAAATGGCTGAGAAACACATCTTCAATGACCTTACTTAGAAAGGAAATGCAAATCAAAACTACTTCGAGATTTTAAGGGCCATTTGAGGAGCAGTTTGGAAAGCTAATGAAGTAGAAGCTTCCTAAAATGTATATGAAGGCAATATAAGTATAAAACACCAAATAATGGAGGAGACAAAGCTCTGACCTGACATTTCCTATCATCAAGAGAAACTTCTCTGTTTTGTTCTATACAAAACTGAGTTGTTGGCCAAAAGGTTCCAAGAAGAATCCCCAAACAACTCTTACTATGACCAAAACTATCTATTGCTCTCCTTAAATTGACAGCAAGACCCCATTTCTGACGACAATATTTTCGTACTCATTGGAAATAGAGAAGACAATCTGGAGTCTACATAATGCCTACACCTCTACATTCTAGCATTTTTGGTAAAGGAAAATACATTGCAAGCTACCAAAAGGCAAACATAAATACCAAGTCAGCTGTTGGGCCATGAAAAACAGTCTGTGTTTTAGGTTGAGCAAGGTTTACTTCTGACTACACACTAGAGATTTCTACAAGGGATGGAATAGTAAAAGCCATGCTTTCAGACATAGATGACTGACTCCACAAGTCCTCCAACTCCATTATCCTGTGATATCAATCATATAGATGATGACCCAAGGTCTCAGCATTCTGGCTGGACTTCACCCCCAGTCAACTGACCACAGCCAGGCATGCCCTGCCCCACAGACAGGTAGCCCAGCCCACCATATAAGGGGCAGTTTGCCCCCTCCCCCTTCTCTTTCTCTCTTGTCTCTCTTCTCTTTTAACCTCTTACTCTTGCCTTAACTCTCTCTCCCCGCTCTCTCCATGTGGCCATGGTTGGCCCCTATTTCTCTACTTTTTTCTCTATCTCTTTTCTACAATAAAACACCTTAAGACCATGAATTGCCTCTTTTTAACTAGACTCATGTTGGCCCAGCATTTGTAGCTGCAAGACTTGACTGAGAATGCCTGCTTGTGCAGGAACAACCAGGAGATACTTCCTTTCCCTATCCACTTTCCCCTTCAACCCCAGGGCAGACTGAGCTGCTCTGGGGCCCCCAATTCATTCTCAGCTCCTCTGTGGTGTCCAGCATAGCCTGAGAGGGCCAGGAGCTAGAACCTACTATCCTTGTCCTCTGTGAGGCCTAGGGACTCCCGCAGGTGTTCCCTTCCACTCCCCGAGGAATGGAATCCAGACGCCCACCCAGCAGAATGGGGCATGCAGAGAGACACCTGTGTCTGCCTGTCCAGAGTGCCAGATTTTTCTTCCTTACCCCTTGTTTCCTAGGTCCCCAGTGCCCTGGCAGCAGGTGTGGCAGTGCCCAGTGCTGTCCTGCCTGGTTCTCTACCTGCGGTATGGGTGCCTGGTGCTGGGTGCCCAACAGTTAGCCCATAACTCTTTGATAAACAATGGTGTCTGTCCTGCCTGCAAGGTATGCCAGCACAGTGGTGACACAAAGCTCTCCACTCTCAGCTTAGCTACGATGGAGGTGAAATCCTTTGATGAAGTGAGGGACATTGAAGTACAGCCTTATTACAATGAAATCCAATGTCTAAAAATTGTTCTTATTTTGGGTTTGTACCACAGTAAGAGCCAAGATTTTAAACTCTACTAAATACAGAACAAACAAACAAAAAGACTTTATGTATTTATGTTCATTTAAGAAAATACTTGCTGGGCAGTGGTGGAGCATGCCTATAATCCCAGCACTTGGGAGGCAGAGGCAGGCAGATTTCTGAGTTCAAGGCCAGCCTGAGTTCAAGGTCTACTGAGTAAGTTCCAGGACAGCAGGGCTACAAAGAGAAACTCTGTCTTGGAAAAACCAAAAAAAAAAAAAAATACTAGTAGTGATTTATTATTTTGAAATATACAATTAATATGTTTGGAGTTATTTAAAATTTATATGGTGAAAAATTTATTTTCACTATTGCTGTAGAGGAGCATCTACATAAGACTGTTAAATTGATTATTGTTTTATATCAAACAACTTTTATAATACTTATTTTTATTGTTATAATATTTTTAAAATTTTAAGGAATATGGCAAAAAGATATTGTAGGTATTGAAGGGGGGTCTCTGGGAGGAGTGGGGGTACAAAAGGGAAACAAGAATGTGATTTAATTCTATTTACTTAAAATATGTTTTTAAATGTTAACAAACTCAGATAAATTGAAATCATGTAACTTTTCTCATCATAATGCAATAAATGTTAAAAAACAAAAACAAAATAAAAAACAAAAACAAAACAAAACAAAAGGCTTTTCTTGCAGCAGATGGGAACAAATACAGAGTTTCCACAGCTGGGTATTTTGTAGAGAGTAAAAGACCATGTAATCCTTATCCCTGAGTAGGATGCCTCCATCAAATCTATCCCACTGAGACTCAGAGAACCCTGGAGAAATAGACGATTAAGGAATGTGAGAGCAAGTAGGGCTGGAAGCCATCCCAAAAACAAAGCCCTGTAAATCATCATGATTGAGTCACATATAGACTCATATATGAACTCATAGAGTTGTAGCAGCATGCATAGGACTTGTACAGGATTCCCCCAAATGGGATCCTGCAGCTGTAAAGATTAAAAAACACATGTCCCCATCTCTAATGAAGAAGCAACCTCTACATGATAACCACTTCAAATAAATTTTGGTTTCTTCCATGAGGTCTCACAGGTAAAAATGAACTACTCTTGAGGGTAAGGTGCATTCCTAGCAGTAGATGGCTGACAGAAAATGAACTCATATTTTTGGTGGTTTCTTGACTGATAATTTCCCAGAAGTAGGTTTCTTTTCTTCTTTTTTATTTTACATTATTTTTATTTATCCTTTTCATCCCTCCTTTTACCCCAAAATTTCTTTGTGTACACATTATGTTTTCCAGTTTAGTGTTTTTATGGGATTCTTCTATATGTAGACTAGTGGTCTCTGAATCTTGTGCCTTTTCTTTGGCTCTTTTCATCTGTTTGCTTTGTCCAGTGTCACTTTGGCAGTTTTAATTTTATCTTATTTATATCACTTTGAAGCCTTTTACTTTTCTAATGTGAAACAGAAAAGAAAGTGCAACCAGAAGGGAAGGAAGGTGGGGAGGAGCTGGGAGGAGTACAAGAAGGGAAAAATATAATCAGAAATTATTATGTAAGAAAAATAATCTACTTCAAATTAAAGGGAAATTTATCTGATGGGGGGGCATCTTTGTGGTTCCAATCATCCTCAAAATACTAGAAAGCATTTTGCATCTAACAATGGAATAAGAATAAAATAACAAAATCAGAGCCAATAAAAAACTCATTTTGACAGATAGGTGGTTTTATTTTCCTTCACTTAATCCTAATGCTTTAAATGGTCCCTCCAAAATTCAAGAGGAAATTTAACTGCCCTTATAACAGTAGTAAGAGGTGTGACCTTTAAGGGGTCATGAAAGATTTTCCTTCAAGAGCAAAATGATGTTTTATTAAGAGAATGCATTCCTCATAAAGAGGAGGAGTTTAGCTAAATTTATAATCTTAGGTTTCTCGAGACTCACTTTAATTTCTGTTATGTTATAACACAACACAAATCTTATTACAAGATGCCTGCGCCTTGATGGTAAGCTTCCAAGCTTCTGAAACCATGAGAGATGAATTAATTAGTATGAATATCTCTGCTTGCATATTTGTTCATATGTATACATATGTGTATACATTCACATGGATGCCAAAGTTTAAGAAACAGTTTCTACAGTTCACCACCATTTTTGAAATTTTTTCCTTGAGCTGATTTGGCCAGAGCAGATGGGCAATGTGCCTCAGAGATCTTCCATCTCTGTCTTCACAGCTTTGGAAATACAGGTGCATACCATCATGCCCAGCCTTCAACATGAATTCTAAGGATCCAAGTTCAGACTCCTACTTATGAGGCATGTATATTAACCACTGAATCATCTGATCAGCATCGTCAATCTATCCATAAAACATATTGTCTTTTGTATTTTGTCATAGTGGTAGAAAACTGACTAAGACACCAGGTGAGGGGATGTCCAAGGAGGGACACATTTATGTTTTGCTTGTTGTTAAGAGAGAGAGTAGAGTAGATGTAGATGTAGCAAGTTCAATTGGGACCACATGTTTGTGGTTTCACTTACAGAAGAAAAAATATGGTAGGTATGGAGAATTCTACTAGATGGAGGTAAAGCTGAGAGGGAGAACAGGACAGGAGAGTTTGCAGATTGATTGGCAGGAAATGAAACTCCTGCCTTGCAATTTCTAGCTTCTGCAGGAGGTAAGAAAAATGACGTCCTTGAAAATAATGCAGGATGTGGTTAGGTCAAGGATTTGCAGAGCACAAAGCAAGTTAGAAAATACAAAATAACTATGGTAAAGAATAAAAAGATGCCACTCAGGAACACTTACTTACTGCTGCCAAAAGTCTTTTATTCTGCAAGAATTAAAATTAAGACTGATCTCTCATTCTATGTATGAAGTAAGTGTCTTAGCTTCAGAATCTTTGAAGGATAAATTACCGGAATGCCAAAGGAGCTGATGAAAATTGCTCAGGCCAAGAATTTGGAACTGCATGAGTGAAATATCTACCTGTCTTTTTATCTATGTTTATATTGCCCTGTTTCAGATCAATTTATTTGTTAATTTATAAATGATTGTCAATTTATAGGTTTGGCAGAAACACATATTTGTACTTTTAGAAATGCATACTCTTGGAAAGTTGCCTGAAGGTTAAAAACTGAGTGTTAAAGAAATAATGGGGAAATGTGCGCATTACTGAGAGCTAGTAAGTAATGATAAGAGGAAGCATGAACTGGGGTATGGTTCACAATGTCAAAACACCACCAAGAAATGGAGCAGACAACAAATGTGTTCTCTTTTCTTGCTTCATACTTCTATGTTCCCTTAATTCATTGCTATTAATAGATAAATTGGTTTTCACACTCCTTGACAATGCAATTAAAATTTTGTTCTTACCCCTAGATTATAACGTAAATATTCCTAAATAAATATGAATTAAAAAACTAAATGGAAGTTCAAAATTAGTTGGACAAAGGGGAAATATGAATGGTATTAGTGTAATTAATGTATCAATATTCTGAAATTCCCTTGTCATATAGGACTTGAAATATGAGCCCCATAAAAAGTATGCACCACTCTCATTCTGTTGTGCCTATACTTTAAATAAAGGCTTTGCAAAATTGATCAAGTTAACATGGCCTCAAACCTGCCTAGAATAAGCCATTACCCAACCAGTGCTTTCTATATCTGTGGAAGTATGGACAAGAAGGTCACACAGGTAGCACACATGTATAAAGGAAAAGCCTGGAAAGGCAGATATAGAATGACACATCAAGGGACATTGAAAGTTGATTACTCCTCAGAAACTATTCATAAATAAGGAGTGATCATCACAGAGTCTTCAGACAATGTAACCTTAATGCCATTGGTACAAATGAGCTGATCTTAGGGACTTTTAGGTAATATATTTCTCTTATTTTAAACTACCCAATTATGGTCACTCTAGGAAACAAATACATCACATGAACTATCCACAATTGCTTACAAAAAGCTCAAAAGTGGCCATGAGACAATTCCCTTTCTGGCTGTTTATTTGTTAAGCCAGATGGCTTTGCTTTCTGAGTCATTCCATTTTTGCTGTGGCTTTCACTATCAAAGTACCATATCATTCCTTTCTGTTTTAGAAAGTCTTTAATTCCCAATTCTAAAATCAGAGCACTTCAGCACTGGGCCAGCATACCAATCATCTCTGCAGACTCAAAAATGTGAATGCATTTAGAGTTATAGGCGCTTTTACAAAGGAGGCACCTAGGTGTTTAGGAAACTTTTCATTCCAATAATTGATCCAGCTTCAGTTCATTACATTTGGTTTGTGAGTGTTCCGTATTTCTATCAATTATGTTCATTTATTCATTTGAGATTATATACATATGCAGAGAGGGGGGGAGAGAAAAACTGAAGACTTTTCTCCTAAATACTGTTGAATTCGTGAATCAGTTTGGAAAAACCAAATGATCAAATGTTCTATTGTAAACATTAAGCATCAAGATTACCCAACTATTGTACTTCTTTAATGGAAAAACATATTGATAGTGACAAACAAAGGCTTTAGAAATTCTCATGTCTTCCATGTATATGTGCACACTTATGCTTACATCACATACACAAAAGTGCATATCTACCCCCCCCCCCAAAAAAAAAGAGTACAGATAGACAGGTAACGAAATATCCCCACATTTACTTCCTCATATATTAGACCACATATTAAACATTGTTTATTATTCTTATTAATAATTTATAATACTGAACTAAGAAATATTTTACTCCCAGTGAAGGAATAAGGACATAAACACACACACACACACACACACAAAACCTTCAACTCAGAATGTGTCTTGCCCACATGTGTGAGGACAAAGATGGAACACAGGCTGAGGGAATGACCAACCAATGACTAGCCTAACTTGAGATGCATCCCATAGGCAAGAACCAAGCTCTTTATTAAAGCTGCTCTTTATTAAAGATGCTCTGTTATGCTTGCAGACAGAAGCCTAGCATAGCTGTCTTTGTAGAAATTCATAGTCAAACATCAGATGGAGCCCAGGGAGTCTATGGAAGAGCTGAGGGAAGAATTGAGGAAGCCAAAAGTGATAGGGACTCTACAGGATGAATAACAGAGTCATCTAACCTAGAAACTTGGAAACTTCCAGAGACAGAACCACCAATCAAAGGGCAAGCACTGGGATGGACATAGGCTCTCCACACATATGTAGCAGATGTACAGCTTGGACTTCATGAAAGTCCCCCAACTTGAGCAGCAACTGTGATGCCTCATTTTGGGTCCTTTGCTTTAGATGGGCTGCCTTGTCTGGTCTCAGTGGGAAATGATATGCATAGCCCTGCAGTGACTTGGTATACCAGGGTGAGTTGATACTCAGGGAAAAGGGACTGTGTGAGAGGGGTAAGAGGCAATCGGGATGTGAAGTCAATAAATAAATTAATTAATAGGAAAAAAGAAAAGAGAGTGGTGGTAGGCAATCAGGATGGAAAGTGAATAAATAATTTATGGAAAAAATGAAATAAATATTTTAATAACTTTAATTCAGATATGTTCTTAGATTTTAACTAGAAGTCTAACCAACACAAGAAGGTTATCTGAACTATCTTTCTGAAATCAAATAAGTCTGTTTTCAAAGATTCTAAAGTGAACTGTTCCTATTCCTATTTTTTCCTTCCAATTAAGAATCAGTCTAATTTCTCTCATGCATAAAATGCAACATCCAATAGCTAATGTATATTTAAAAGATATTTACTCATGTAATCAAAGTTAGGTTTTTAATAAGTACAGTACTCAGTGAGAATTTTGTATATCCCATTTTAATATCAGTGTATGTCCTGTGCAAAAAGACAAGTGTAAAGAAGATTTTAAAAACCTCTACTTACATTACTGATTTTCTCTTCTTTGTTTTTTTCTAGTCATCTTTGATTTCCTCTTTCCATTCAAGCAGAGTGACCTGAGTCATTTACTTTAAACAAAACTAAATTTTTACAATACCAAGAGAACAGATTTATAATTTCCAATATAACAAATGCTTACACTGCAACAACTTAAGGAGTGCTGGGGAATTGCTGTGTTCTCTGTGAGTTTGTGTGTATCTGCAGAATCTGAATGGCCTTGAGCAAAACTACAAGCTCAAACTGTAGCTTTAGTTGTAGATACGGAGCTAAAATTTCTTAGAAAGTGTAGTTGGCATTTAATTTAGTTTTTCATGCTCTGTTCCTTGACCCCTACTGGGAGATGTGTCTGCCTTTTGAGCGCACCTAAATTTATGAATCATCTGCTTGACAAATAATCATGTAAATTAATGACACTTGATAAATATGCCTTTTACAATCGCAATAATGACAAAGCTGTGCTTTGTTAATGGGGCCATTTATAGCTCACTAATTTTAGATCAGAAATAATGAAGTTTATTTTTTTCTGTAATTGTTTTCAGTGTCCTTGCTCTGTCTTTCAGTTCAAAACGATTCTGACTGTGAAAAAGGCTTCTTCACTAATGTTATAAGCATCCCTCCAGAACCATCTCTTACTTCATTTACATACAATTTACATTCTCAGGAAACTACATATTTATGGATTAGGCAGACACACTGAGACAAAGCAGAGCAAGAACTCTTCCTCTGCTCATCACTTCCGACTTTATTAAGAACACTCACTTCTGATTATTTTAAGATCATTGGAATTTGGCTTTTTTCAAAACAAACAAAGCAGGACCAGAAACAGCAACATAATTAGATAGCTGTTGCTTTGTCTATCTACTTTTCTATTAGAGAACTTCTTGTTCTTTTGGACTCAAAGTAAGACAATCTATATTGTCAGTTGGTCACTTGTCTCCCCCTATCCTTTAGTCATATCCTTCCTGGTCATCAATTGCTTTCCTTATTGAAAAAGTATTTCTTTCTACCGTTCATTTCAATAGCCTTTGAGATTTCCCTATCTGTGATCATGACACATGTAAGTGGGATATACATCACTTGTTCCTTACAAATTCCATTGTCATTGGCCTTTACCATTCAATTTTTCATTCTTTTCTCTCTGATCAACTTTTGGCTTCTTCCTCTGTTAAACTTAAAATTCTGTTCTTGATTGCCTTTTTATTTTCAATCCTATCACATAAAGTAAGTGAAAGAAATATTTCTGCTACTTTCATCTTGGTACTTACCCCTCTTTATCTATTGCTTTTCTCTGTGAGAAATTGCAATTAAATCCATATTTTATCTTTAGAAAGATATCCCAAATATTTACTTATCTGTACCTTTTAAAAATATCTCCACATACAAAATCTTATAGATATTTTTTCTCCTTCAAATTCTTGGACCATAAACTTAAACTCCCAAACTCCCAAACAATGAGTACTCTCTAGAGAACATTTTTCTTGTTTTATTTAAGCATCTCTCAAGATGTTTCTTCTTCAACTTCAGTGTCATCTTTAGTATTTTCTGGGAATCCTCTTCCACATTCCTAGTCAATTTCTATATTCTTTAAAGATGGATTATTCTAATACTTCTAAATTTACTTCCAAAACTTGATATCTTGTTATGTAAAATTTATCTGGGAGATGAAACTAGTAACAGGCAGCACAATATGCCCACCGTACAGTCTCTACATCTACAGACTCATTTTCATCCTCACACCCTTTTCCAAGAAACTAACAATAATATTCCCAACTCTTTGACCTTTATTTATAATTCCTTCATTGACACTATTTTTGAATATAGAGTCAGGCAATCACCATGAGTGACAGTTCTTTTATCCCTGAGCCATCTCTCAGGCCCAACTTCTGGATTTTTTTATTGTCTTCTGCCAGGCATCCCACTTTTTTTTTCTAGATTTTTTATTGCAAATTACCCTACTAAACACTTTTACTTGGATATATATGTGTATTGATAAAGACTTCTTCATCTCCTTATCCTTAGACTTTTAAATACTCTGCTTTCAAAGAAAGTACTCCATTTATCTTCCTGATGTTCCATATCAAAATATTTAGCAGTCCATTGCAACATTATAGATTATAACTACTTATGGTATAAGAAGCAGCATGCCATTTTTCCCTTATTTTACATATTGCCCCAGTCCTAGTTTCTTATAGCATAAAGGTTAGGTTTTTATAAATATTGTACTAGTAGAAAAATATACCCAGGATGTAAGAGAACACAATGGAGAGCTCACCTTAGAATATGTTGTCAGGGTTAAATCTCCTTTAAGTATAATTGACTACTTGTCAAGTTCTTCGTGAGCACCTAAGATCAACATTTTAGAGTCTTTCCATACAGGAGAGAGTGGAGGATGGGCTCTATTATTTCATGGTTGTGATTGTTACAAAGGTTATTTTGGTTGTCACTTTGACATAGTAGGAAGAGAAACAGAGAGTAAACAATTGTCTTCATCAAATAGGCTTGTGGACCTGAATCTGGAGATTTTTTTTTTTTGATTTCTAATTGAAATAGGAACTCCCAGTCTATTGTGAGTGATATTTTTCCAAAGCACATGGGACCAGGCAGTTTAAGAAAGGAAGCTAAACATGAAGGAGAAATCCAACCAGTAAGTAGCATTTTTCTTTACCTCTAGATACTCAACTTGAGTTCCTATCTCAGATCACCTCAAAAATGGACTACAATGCATAAGTGTGAGAAGAAAAAGACTTCTCTCTTCAAGATAATTCTGGCAAGGGTGTTTATCACAGTAATAGAAACCAAAAGAAAACAAGGATTTTCTACCAATATGTCAACTGTCCTTGTGGACAGTGTTATCTAAGCTAAACATAGCCACAAGGGAGGATAGACCAGTACCACTCTGCTGACAATCCAAATCCTATATCCTTAAGACCAAGGCTTACTCATTGTCCAGAACAAATTTTTGTAGAATTTGTGTTTTCATATCAATAAAGTTTACCAAAGAGTTACAGAAAGTTGTTGCTCTTCATGTGTATCTAAGCTATATTTTATCATTCTGATTTGATTTAGGGAGATTTATTCTACATATACCTTATGCCATTTAAAAGATCTGGATGAATTTACATTTTTACAATTCTTGATTATTTGGTTACTTAACACTATGATTACAAAGTGATTTAGGAGAGTCCAAAACATTTATTTCATGATTATCATTTTCTAATTCAATTCTATTGTGCTAAAATTACCCTCTACTTCTCTTATATAATTTTCAAGAGTCTATTAACACCTACTTTTTAGCTTAATATAAAGTCTGCTTCACCATGAATCATAAACCCTTCAAAACACTCAGTATCTGGAGTACTGGGATACAGTATTGGACCAATACCATGTGTGATTATAGAAGAGTAAAATCCAGGTTGTGCTGCTTTCTGTACCACTATTGGTATGCTTTAAGCCTATTTTAGAAAATAGTGTGATTAGAGAATTCAGACTTCAAACTCCAGGCATAGCCGCTCCTTTAATTTTTCTAGCCTAGCTTCTATTTGAAGATTTTCTCATCAGAATGTATACAATGAAAATGGCTGTGTTTTTCTGTTCAATTGCACATTTTCCCCTTAGGAAACACTCTTCTCTAGCTGTGGTATTCCTCCTATCATATCTTTTCCTGTTTCTCCTGCCATTATACTGTACATAAATGTTTCTTTTTATAACATTTAACTAATCAATGTTTGACACTTAAAATGTAATCTTAAAAGACAGATCTAAGTTGGGTCAGATTTTATTATTTTAGTAATGAGGTTGAGAGTAAAGACAGAGTATGTTGAAATTATTATTTTTTCAATGTATACAATATTTTGTTATTTTTTGACTTTTATATTTTTGTGCAGAATAGCTCAGTGTGATCTAATTTTATGTATTTTGTTTGTCTTTGGATATCTGTGCATTTTGCATGTATTCAATAAAGGAAGAAAGGCCTGCTATGATCAGTCTGAGAAGGTTGAATGCTCACAAGACTTCTCTGGTTTTCTTCTGCTACTCTTGTAGTTTCTTTTCTTCTGTTTCAATATCTAACTACACTTCTGATAGAATTTCTATGGGAAACTTGGATGCAGATATTTCACATTATTAAAAATATGTGCTCATTTCTGGATTAATATTTCTTCAAAAACAGACCAGCTATTGCAAAAAAAAAAAAAAACAAAACAAAAACAACAACAACAACAACAACAACAAAACATACAAACAATGGTTTAGTTTGATCAATCAAGAAGGAAATATAAATATAAATCACAACCAGGATGATATACCCCCTACCTCTGCTAATATAACTGCTGTCAAAAGGTAAAAAGAAAATATAAAATATTGGTAAAAATATAGAAACAAGAGAGAACTGTATATTTCAGGTGAAAACTAAATTTATATGTCTACCATGAGAAGCCACCAGCGTGTTCTCAAAAGTAACAGCAGATCAACTATTATCCAAAGGGAGAACTATTATCTAGAACTTAACATATGGATATGTATCAAGAGACATACAACATATTTATGAAAGAGATATTGTACTTGGGTGTTTATTATGCCATTGTTTATAACAATAAAAATATGAGGTCAATAATATCCAAGCCAGTCACACAACACCCAGAGGAAGCTCCACTCCCAGGTGCTCTGAAACTCTCAGGATCAGAGGTGAGGAGGACCCAACATTTGTCCCAACACCCGGAGTAACTGGGACCTCTGGGACCAGGCACAAAGGAACTCTGCCAGCAGAGTGGCTCAGGTTCCTTCTGGTCTCTCTGGGCTGGTGTGCTGAGCAGACCTTGGGTGCAAGCTCTGCAGCCAGTCCCACAACACCCAGAGGAAGCTCCACTCCCAGGGGCTATGAAACTCCCAGGTGCTCTAACAAGCCCAGGGTCACAGGATCCCAGAATCACAGGGTCACAGAGACTGCCTGACTCTGAGGAGTTCTGATACAACCAGGATCACAGGAAAGACTGACTTCAGTCAGAATTAGCAAGGGCAGGTAGCACTAGAGTTAACCAGATGGAGAGGGGCAAGCATAAGAAAATAAACAACACAAACCAAGGTTACTTGGCATCATCAGAACCCAATTCTCCCACCATAGCAAGTCCTGGACACACCATCACACTGGAAATGCAAGATTCAGAACTAAAATCACTTATCATGATGATGATACAGGACCTTAAGAAAGACATAAATAGCACCCTCAAAGAAATACAGGAGAACACAGGTAAACAGCTAGAAGCCCTTAAAGAGGAAACATAAAAATCCCATAAAGTACTACAGGGAAACACAATCAAACAGGTGAAGGAAATGAGCAAAACCATCCAGAATTTAAAAATAGAAATAGAAACAATAAAGAAATCAAAAAAAGAGAGACAATCCTTGAGATATAAAACCTAGGAAAGAAATCAGGAGTCATAGATGCAAGCATCACCAACAGAATACAAGCAATAGAAGAGAGATTCTCAGGGGCAGAAGACACCATAGAAAACATTGACATAACAGTCAAAGAAATGCAAAAAGCAAAAAGTTCCTAACCCAAAACATACAGGAAATCCAGGATGCAATAAGAAGACCAAACCTAAGGATAATAGATATAGAAGAGAGTGAAGACTCTGAAGGTAATATGCCAGTAAATATCTTCAAGAAAATTATAGAAGAAAACTTCCCTAACCTAAAGAAAGTGATGCCCATGAACATACAAGAAGCCTACAGAACTCCAAATAGACTGGACCAGAAAAGAAATTCCTCCTGTCACACAATAATCAAAACACTAAATGCACTAAACAAAGAAAGAATTTTAAAAGCAGTAAGGGAAAAAAGGTAAGTAACATATAAAGGCAGGCCTATCAGAATTATACCGGACTTCTCACCAGAGACTATGAAAGCTAGAAGATCCTGGGCAGATGTCATACAGACCCTACAAGAACACAAATGCCAACCCAGGCTACTATACCCAGCAAAACTCTCAATTACCATAGATGGAGAAAACAAGATATTCCATGACAAAACAAAATGTATACAATATCTTTCCACAAATCCAGCCCTACAAAGGATAATAGGTGGAAAACATCAACATAAGGAGCAAAACCACATCCTAGAAGAAGCAAGAAAGTAATTTTTCAACAAATCTACACAAATCTAATTCCATCTCTTACAACAAAAACAACAGGAAGTGACAATTACCTTTTCTTAATATCTTAATATGAAAATTAATATTACCAACACATCCTAATTGATTGAAATCCAAAAATATGAGGAATTAGAAATTTGTTGATTGTCATCCAATGGTCTCTCTAATTTGGTAATTTGAGAAATAGGTCCAATATTCTACAATCTATATATACTTTCAGCTTGTTTGTGACAGTGTCTTGCCGTGTACAATAAGGGTCTTGAAATCTTGCTTCTCCTATCTCAGCCTCTCTATTAGTAGTACTGTTTATTTCAAGTTTTTACACTATACTATGGTTTTCAGAGAACAAAATCACTCACTCAAGTCAAATAACTTTTTGACCATAGCAGGAAGTCTGTATCCAAAAACCGTGCCTACATTTCATTCCTTGGTGCGGCAGAACTGTCAACTCTCAGCTTAAGCTATGACAGAGGTAAAGTCCTTTGGTGATGGGAGGGTCATTGAAATACAGCCTTATTACAATGAAATCCAATGTCCAAAAATTCTTCTTATTTTTGGCTTGTAGCACAGAATGAGCCAAGATTTTAAACTCTACTAAATACAAAACAAACAAACAAAAAGACTTTACATATTTATGCTCATATAAGAAAATACTAGTAGTGATGTATTATTTTGAAATATACAGTTAAATGTTTGGAGTTATTTGAAATTTATACTGAGAAAAACATATGTATTTGCAGTATTGCTGTAGACAAGCATCTACATAACACTGTTAAATGGATTGTTTTATATCAAACAACTTTTATAAATCTCATTTTTATTGTTATAATATTTTATAAATTTTAGTGAATATGACAAAAAAGTTTTGTAGGTATTGAAGAGGGGGTCTTTGGGAGGATTTGAGGTACAAAAGGGAAACAAGAATGTGATTTAATTCTATTTACTTAAAATATGTTTTTAAATGTTAACAAATTCAGACAAATTGAAATCATGTAAATTTTCTCATCATAATGCAATAAAAGTTAAAAAATAATATCAACAAAGAGTCAATAATAAAAATGTGATGCATACTCATGGATTACTTCTCAAATTTAACGTGAAAATAATATTTTGATTTGTAGTACAATAAAGGGCACTAGAATCAGTGAATAAACCAAGTGCAAATCTTATATTCTGCCTGATTTTATTCATAGGTGTATTTATCCTATGTTACTTCATTTATGTGACATTCGAAATGGTAGATACTGGGGCCTTGAGATTTGAGAGGAGTATTGGAACATAGTGACTTAAAACTAAGTTCCAGTTAAACAAAAAGATTAAAAAGTAAATAAATATATGAAAATATATTTCTATCTAATAATACATTCATTGCATTTATAATAATCACATTACTCAATGCCTCTGAAGCAGAATCTACATTAAACAAAATATGTAACCAAAACATTGTGCAGCATATGACAATGACAAGGAGAAATAATCTGACTAATATTTAAAAGTATCTTTCATAACTGAAATTCCACACGCATTCTACATAGCTTATCTGCACACAACTCTATACTCATACTAATATGTACAATAATATTAATTAGAAAAATGTTAATTTGCATATAACCAAATTTCATATGAATAAAAATATTTTCTACATTCCATGAAATACTATATTTTTACAAATATCTTCTTTGATTTTTATTTTATACATATCAGTATTTTGCTTGCAATTTTTTTTTGTGCAGCACTTGCATGCCCAGTGCCTAGGGATTAGTAGAGTGTGTTAGACGACACCCTAGAACTGGAGTTATAGATGGTTATTAGCTTCTGTGTGGGTACTGGGAATAAGTCTTACCTAAGTTGTCTGAAAGAGCATCTAGTGCTCTGAACCATTAAGATATCTTGACAGCACCAACATATTAAAGTTTCAACGGCAGATATTCTGTCACACTGGAAAAAGACCTCATAT
>JADRCD010224212.1:4503-42105 GCA_019843815.1 Montemys delectorum | reverse complement strand
GCCAGCACCATCTGTTGAAAATGCTGTCTTTTTTCCACTGTATGGTTTTAGCTCCTTTGTCAAAGATCAAGTGACCATAGGTGCATGGGTTCATTTCTGGGTCTTCAATTCTGTTCCATTGATCTACCTGCCTGTCACTGTACCAATGCCATGCAGTTTTTATCACGATTGCTCTGTAGTACAGCTTAAGGTCCGGGATTGTGATTCCACCTGAGATTCCTTTATTGTTGAGAATAGTTTTGGCTATCCTGGGTCTTTTGTTATTCCAGACGAATTTGCAAATTGCTCTTTCTAAGTCTGTGAAGAATTGAGTTGGAATTTTGATGGGGATTGCATTGAATCTGTAGATTGCCTTTGGCACTGTGAAGGGATAATTTTTTTTAAAGAATCACAACCTTAGGATTTTGAAAATAAATAGTACTCCAACATCAGGCCTAAGAAGGCCAAATTTGTGTTATTGGTCTGCATTTAAAAAAAAAAAACCCTCCCCAAACATAAGAGGCTACTAATGTTGCTTGTGGTTACCTTCCAGAGGTAGACTGTTAGTCCTTTTGTTAATGACATGAGGGATTGAAGATGAAGAACCTGGAGAATCTGAGCTGGAGCCCAAGAGAGCAAAGAAAGCCAAATAACCCTGAACACAAAGCAGCCTGCTGAAGACATCACATTTTCTGCTGTCAATTTCTACTACAGAGCAATATTAACAAAAAGTACCTGATACTGTCACAAAGACAGAGACAGACGTGTTGATTGATAGAAAAAGAACAGAGGGTACAGGTATGAATCAACAGAACTACAGCTACCTGATTTTTGACAAAAAATACCAAGATGTATCCTAGAGAAAAGTTAGCACTTTAAAGAGTAGTGTTTAGAAAGCTGGGGATGAACATGTAAAAGTCTGAGATTCGAGCCTATCTCTCACCCTGAACTAAACTCAGCTCAAGGTGGATTAAGGATCTCCACATAAGATCCAATACTCCATATTTATTAGAGAAAAAGAAATGAGTACATTTAAACACAGTGTCATAAATAAAGACTTTGAAAAATAGGACTCCAATAGCACAGGAAATAAGATTGAGAACCAAGAGATGAATGCTCACAAACTAAAATGCTTCTGTGTATCAAAAGAAACTCAAGCTGGTGGAGATGTACCCCACAGAGCAGGAGAAAATCTTTATGGCTATATTTCCAACAGAAAATTAGTGGCAATAATAAACAAGGAACTGAAAACACTAATAATTAAGAAAAACCAACTATTCAACAGACATGAACTATGCCACTAAACAGGGCATGTTCTCAAAAGAAGACATAAAGGATACTAGTTCAAACTTTTTTTTTAAGTAAGCAACATCCTTGTCCAACAGGGATCCCACCCGAGCCAGAAGAAGAATTGTCAAAAACACAAGTGACAACAAATGCTGGCATTATTGTTGGCAAAGGATGTGCCCTTGCACACTGCTGAGGGAGTGGAAACTAGCTCTGTAAAGTAGCCACTTTACAAGCTGCTTCTAAGCTCCTCAAAATAACTAAAAAATAATGCACCATATGCCCAATTGGGCATTCCCAAAGGAATCTACATCCTACTTCAGAGATACTTGCACACTTGTGTTCATACCTGCCCCAGTCACAAAAGCTATGAAAAGGATTCCACCTAGATGCTCATCAACTGATCCTATTTAATCATCAAAAGGCCATCAGCTGGGGACATGGGTCAGGAGGCTGTTTCCAGGACAGAAGATCTCTGAGTGTCACCTGCAGCTGTAGATTTCCCTGAAGACATCTTCTTCAGTTAATACTATGAGTTTTCCCAGCACTAAGCATTGTGGGTAAGGAACCATAAAATATGGCAGTAGCTTCATCATAAGCCCACCAGGGCAGTAGTCCTAGCAGTTTCAAATATATATCTCAGTCACGAATCTGTAGGGCAGTTGACAAGGATTTCTACAAGCCATTTTGCAGTAATTCTCCAATCTAGCAAGAAGAGCTCCTGACCTCTGCTTCGGTTCTTAAAGAGTTATTGAACTCACTCAAGTTTTCTGTCCACAGTCACCAGGAGACACTAAATGACTCCTGCTTTTGCATAATCAGGCCTGCAGTGTCCCTGGCCTTCCTTATGTTGCTTTGTCTTATAGCAGACACAGAGCCAGTCTAGGTTGCGCACAGTCCTTGGTCAGTGCTATTCCTTTCCAGAGTGCTCTATGGGCTATTTAGTAGATCAGAAGAGAACATTTTCTTGGCTCTTTAACTGTAACACAAATAGAGTAGGTCCATAAATAAAGGCTCGAAATCCACCATCCAAAGTAGAAACTCTTGGCATCTGCTATTGACTAATGTTCGCTTACAAAAAGGAAAAAAAAAAAAAAAGCACAATTAGAAAGACTGGGGAGAAGTGGAATTCTATCCCCCAAAACACAACTGATCAATTACTAGCCATAGTTATTGCAGACATTTATTGTTTTTTTATTCCCTAAGAACTAAAATTAAAACTGTTATTATTCCCACCACTTAATGGTTTAAGTTCAACAAATGCTTGCAGATCTTTCAACATACAAAAAGCTTTTTCTTAATAGGGACTCATTCAAAATATAGGATAGTAATTAAAGAAAACTGCTGGTGTTTATTGCCTGATATTCTGACTATTAAAATGAGCTGTATATGAAAAATGTATATCGTAAATGGCAATTATGGTTGGGATGGAAAAATCTGTATTAAACTAAATATAGATGATTTATGTGTTTCCTGCAATAGCACTTTCGATCTTGGATATTTGATATGATTCATAACACAGAGATAGATGGTATTAACAAGGATATCATGAAAATATTTCTAGTTTCTACTTTATACTGAAAAAATGTCAACAATTAGAGCACTTTTTTCCCTTGCTGAAATCATTCTAAAAAAAAAAACCACTTCCCTTAAAGGTGCTTGTTGGAGTGGAGTGCAGACACCATTTGATGCAAAAGCACATCTGTTCAAACTTGCCACAGAATCTATTGTGACTCTTCATTTCTCCATTTGCTTTTAAGGTGTACACTTTGTGGTTTAATGGTAACTAAGATGATAGAACATTACATTAGGTGCAGCCTTTGTTTAGAAAAATAACTGACAAATCCAAAATGATTTTACACTGATGTGGTTGCTAGGTGGCCTCAAGTACTTTATTGCTTATTTTTTTTTTTATCACATCTGCTCCCAAAAATTATCTGAAGTAGCTGATATAAGACACAAATAAAATAGGAACAAAAACCATTAGAAGAAGACTAAAAGATTGGTGTGAAGCAGTTGATCTTCGCAGCCTCCTCCAGTAAGACTGCCATTCTAAATCATGTGATCTCCATGACCCACACTTACGTGAGCAAGGCAGCTTTATGGAGGAGAAAGATGCTGGGGTAGAAATGGCAGGTCTTCAGGTCACTCCATAGCCTTGCTATCAATTACCTCTATCCTCAGCATGAAGCACTAGAGCAGTGAGAAAATAAGGAAGGGAAGGGAACATGCAGGAAGAACAGGCTGGCTGAACTCACCACAGTGTGCATTGTTCATGTGCTGTGTGTGATGGTGAGGCTCTGCAGCTACCAATGGGCATCTGTGTTCTAGCTTCAGAAAATATTCATCTATGCTGAGAGAGGGAGTGATGCAGTGTCCTAAACAAAGATGCCATTTCAGAGAAATAGACTTTTTGTGTGATAAACCCTACTCAGGTCCACAGGAAAGTGAGAGACGCAAGGAAACAGAACTCATGATATCCAAAGAGCAAAGCTTCAGGAACACTGACCTTAAGAGATCCTAGGCACCAGCACTATGGGTCTGTAATGCTCCAGTGTGGTTCCATCTCTGCCCTCTTCTCCAGATGACCTTTCCGGTCTTCTCTGTTCTGTTTCTCTTATGGGCTGTCCAAGGAAAAACATAGGAATGCCAATATGAAACCAATTTCAAAATCCTCACATATGGGAATCCTCACATGTTGCCAATACCCTAGATAGAGAAAAATAAACAATAATACCAGAAAAAGAGGAATGCTTGCATCCTAAGAGGAAGGTAAATGGGAATGATCAGAAACAAAGACAAAAAAACCACAGCACCCTGGAATCATGCCTGAAGGACTGACAAAGGCATTTCATAGCCCAGAAAATGAGAACAGGAAGAAGATGGAGAGAGAGAGAGAGAGAGAGAGAGAGAGAGAGAGAGAATAACAATAGACATTAGACAGATGAGCCCATGTAAAGCTTGGAACCTAATGCATGCTTTATTTCAGGGAGCAAGAATGTCTTTGGAACAAACTACCCACAGTTGGAAACAATGGGAAGAATGAAATCTCCATTACCCATTGACCAAGTGACCTTTTTCAAGATAGGCTTTTTCAAGATATTGCATGCAATGTTTTGTGGGGAAACAAGTTCACTCTGTAAAGTGACATGTGTTTTGGTCCTTGCTCAAAACTGTTATTCTCTATATGACCATTGGCCTCTCTCTTTAGTGTCTTCTACACACATATATCGAAGTTACAGTTTTTTTATTCTATCACTGTCATTCTTTCCCATTTTTACATATGTCCACTGCACTATCAACTCCTTGGTGTACACTAGTGATACTTGCTTATTTGGTGATTTACTATGCTGTAGTCAGGCACTTGGTCCTGTGAAGGCTTGTTGCTCTAGCAACAGGGAATGCTCGAGGGGTGAAGCAGGAGTGGATGGGTGGGTGGGGTGGGGGAGTACCTTCTTAAAGGCAAAGGGAAACAAAATGATATTGAGTCAATTTTTAACTAGTATTATCATTATCATCATTATTATCCTTGCATATGTGCTGCATGCCTTGTGTATGCAAGTGTATGTGTGCCAAGGCATGGATGTGAAAATAGTAGGACAACATTAGGGAGTCTATTCTCTCTGTCCTCCGTGGGATCTAAGGATTGAACTTAGGTTGTCAGGCTCGACCACTAAATGCTTTTACCTACTGAGGCAGCTTGTTGACAATTGATTCTAAATAGAGATCATCATAGTGTCTTAGAATACGGTACCCAGCGAGGGAGATGGAAAAAGGTGAGTGCATTGGATAGAATCCATGGTGGAATATAGTGGGTTCTGTGTACAGAGTAAAGGGAAGTGAGAGATTTGAAATTTCTTGAAGATTTGGAGCTAAAGTCATGGCAGGAATGGGATGCTGCTCACTGGAGCAAAGAAGGCAAAATACTGCTATTCTCTTTGCTCATTCACATCTTATTACTTATTCTATATGTTTTCCATTGTCTGCAGTGAACTTGTGCCATAGATGAGGCCACTCTGTGAAGGCATAAAGCCTGCAGCTGAAACATGATCTGCAGCTCAGAAGAAAAGTGTAGGCTACAAACATAAACAATTAGTCATCTTCATAAGGACTCCTCCGAGATATGCATTTGGATGAGGTTCCCCGGGAAGGCAGAGCTGTCAGAGAGGAAAAGAGGTCGTGAACCTCTCTCTGACATTCAGTTTGAAAAGACAAGAAAGAACAATAAAAGCAAAGTGGGCGAAGAATCCAGTGAAGCAGAAGAAAAATCCGGAAATAATGAGGGGTCTTAAGAGTAAATGTATGGTCAGCTGTCATAGAAGCCCCTCAGTGTTCAAATAAACTAACTGGAAATAACTGACAAAGTAAACATTGAATTCAACAATAGGAAACAGATTTTTATAAGACTATTTTTCCAAGGTATTGTGAGACAGAGGCCTGAGTAAGAACATGTTAAACTGCACATGTGACTGAGAACAATGTATGATATCTTTGTCTATCCTCTATCTCTATCATCTATCTATAGCTATCATCTATCTATTAGTTACCTATCATCTATCTAGCTTCTATCATGTTTCTATTATCTATCACCTATCATCAATTTATGTAATTTGTCTTTGTGTTTACAATCACTAAAAACAAATGCCATATCCTAGCTAAGTGAGAAACAAAGCATGTCCGAACACCTTACTACCTGAGCAATCTAAGTCCTAGTCAGAGACTCCTTAGCTAGATCTGTTTCTTGAAGTTTTCCCCATACCTTATCCTCCTAAGTTGTTTCTAGATTTTCGGGCCAGAATATTAGGGTCTTCAATCCATTTGGAATTGATCTTTCTGCAAATGGAGAGAAGAGCATATGTTTTGTTGTACAAGTAGCTATCCATGTGTCCAAGCATCCTTTGTTGAAGAAGCTCTTCTGTGTGCTTTTGGTGCTTTGTTAAAACTCACGGGCTACAGCAATGTGAACGTACAGCTGTGTCTTGTTTTCTATTCTATTGGTCTGCATGCCTGGTTTTGTGCTATTGCCATACCTTTTCTATTCCTGTGGTTCTGAGGTGTGAATTATTCTTCTTTTATCTTTTTAAAAATTAATATGCAGGGCTGAACAAGGGATTTCATAGCTACCCTGAGTTCATCTCAGTACTTTACTCTTATTTCTCAGGATTTCCTGCTCTATCTGGGATCTTTTGTGTTCCCATGTTAAGTTTAATGATTGTTTTCTCCATTTTGAAAAGAATTACGTTGAATCTACATATTGTTTTGGGTGCAATAACTATGTTCATGTTGATTCTTCCAACCCATGACCTTCCAAGCTATGATCTTTCCAACTTGTGATGTCTTTATTTTGGTATCTTTATGGTCTATTGCTGTGGAGTCTCAGCTAGAAATGGCTTTTTCCCCAAAGAAGTCCTGAGATCAAACAGGGCTTCATTTGGCAATCTACTGGGACAGAGCAAGAGGAATGAGCAAGATGGTTTTCATAACAAGCTCGTTCTTCACATGTGCTATGAACCCATTCATCCAAATCCATAACATATTCATAACATTGGTTAGATTGCCACAAAAGTTTCTGCAAGGACAAACCACATTTAAAGCACAGAACAATATTATCACATATTTTTCATCCTTGTATCTCTGTCTGTGCTAGTATACATCCATCTGGCTGTCTATCCCATTCATTAAGGATGCCTCAGGAGAGGTATTCATGCAGGAGGCTAATAGAGTAAAATGATATCTAGTTCCCTATTAGGTAAGTGTTGCTCAAAGGAGTTAATACATACCCAAGTAGTGATGTCTGATGAGGACTAACCATACCAGAAAAAGACTAGGTTTTAGAACAGTAATACAGAAGAGGATCCAAGGAATGAGAGGGACCTGTGTGGGAAAGATAAAAGGGGTCCCCAGTGGAGCAAAGGAATGAGAGGCAGAAGCATGGCCATGAGAGGAGCCAGGAAGTGAATAACAGTTCCTCTCCAAGATCCAATTCATGGACCAGGCAGATGAACAGCAAGAATACAGTGCAGAGTTTAGTCAAGCAAATTCAAATCAAGCTGCAGGAAACAAGGAGTAAAAGTATCCCCCATTGTGATTCGTTATTGAAAAGAAATACAATTCCAAGCCTTCAAGCTATGACTCTGCAGCAGTTCTACACACCAGGTGTACCCAGTATGGTGGGCTTCTGGCTTTATGACGACGACGGGGTGAAAGTGAGGAGGAAGGGATGGGACACAGATTCTCAGCAGTATGGAAGCCCTGCAGGAGGGCTGACCTGCCTTCTTTTGATAAATTATAAGCTATTCTTCTCTTAAAACACCACAAAGAAGATAGATGAAAGAGTATATGAAGTGCCACATCAGGCGCTCTTTATGGTTTTTTCTAAGAAAAGATGTGAAGCTTGAAAGAAGGACCAAAGCCATCACAAACAGGGTATGAAACTAAGAGGGGAAAAAAATCAAACCTTTTAATAAGCTTTAAGTAAAAATTATCTCTGAATAATTATTACTCCTTACAAAAGTTCCACCTTGCTAAGTTGGGAAAGAAAATGTGGATATCAGATTTATGCCCAGGGACCATGGTTAGATTATCTTGCCCTTATAAAGGTTGCCACTTGTAGCTCTACAACCCAGAAAGTAAGTCATCCCTTGTAGAAACAAATTCATTGGAATTACAGACAGGAATTAGAGAGACAGACAACCATAGACTGTGCTCTTCTGATCTATATCCTATCTGAGAGAGACATTCTGCTGTGCCAATTAGGAATCCTGGCTCAGGACACAGGGATTTTTCCATACAGCTCTGGACCATCCTATCTCTGTAGAAGACTGAATCTTCTTCTCAGTGGAACACCTGAAGTAAACAGTTTGACCTTGACAAATGAAACCTGCCTAATTCAAGGACATTTTCTTTCATCTTTCTTGCTTTCTGGTGTTTTTGGGTTTTCTCCTCAAGCAACCAGTACCAGGGTAGCCAGGGTAGTAATGCTGGGAGGATGGGTAAAGGATGGAAAAGGAGATAGAGAGGAGAAATGCAAAGATGAGTGCCTCAAGACATGTGAGACTACCACATGACAAATTACAAGTTCAGCTTCTGTGTTATCTTTACACTATAACTACTTTGGTTCTTTGGTTCTTGGAAAATTCCATGTTAGGTATTTTTATGACATATCATTAATTCCACAAACTTACCACTAACATCTTATCTCTTACATTGTCTTATTTTTACCAGAGACCACTCTTGTTGATGGTGATGATAGGGATGGTGAGTATGTAAGTGAGGAGTGGTGCTTATGCATGAATGTATATGCATGTTTAGGCCAGAGTACAATGTTGGTGTCATCTTCAACCTGTCCCTACTTTAGTTTCTGAGACAGTCTGTCTCTGAACTTAAAGGTCACTGATGAGCTGTGTTGGTTGACTAGAAAGCCTCAGGAATCTTCCTATTTCACTGAGCCACATCCTCACCCCTAACCTCTCTGAGTATTTATTTAATGATCTTTAATTGGTTATTTGGGAAAATATCACAATAGATAGAAAATATTTTCCCTCTTAAAGGGCTGATTTATAAAAACCACAATCGATTACAAAGCACCTCAGACAAACTAGTCAGTAAGTAAATTGCAAATGGAAATTTTTTAATATAAAAATCATTCTTATTACTTTTTTATTTGATGTTTATTCAGTTTACATCCTGATTCTTGTCCTTCCTCTTGATCCTCCCTACAACATTCCCTCCTTCTATTTCCCTGCCCCTTTGCCTCTGAGAGAGGGTGATACACACATATCCAGGTATCCTTGACCCTGGCACAAATAGTCTATGCAAGGCTAGGCACTTTTTCTTCCACTGAGGCCAGACAGGACAGCCGAATTAGAGGAATGGGTTCCACCAGTAGGCAGCAAGTTTAAGGATAACCCCCACTCCCGTTGTCCAGGAAACACATACAGCACATATGCGCAAGAGACCTGGCACTAGTCTGTGTATTCACTTTGTTTTGTGGTTCAGTCTCTGAGAACCCCCAAAAGTCCAGGTTAGTTGACTTTGTTGGTCTTTTGGTGATGTTACTATTCCCTTTAGGGCTCTCCATCCCTCCCCCCAACTCTTCCGTAAGAGTCCCCATGCTCTATCCAACGTTTGGCTTTGGGTCTCTGCCTGAGTCACCTGCTGAGTGAAACCTCTCAGAGAACAGCTCCTGTATGTAAGCATAACAAAATATCATTAATAGTATCAGGGACTGGTGCATACCCATGGGATAGATCTCTGAAGAGCCCAGTTATTACATGGACATTCCCATAGTCTCTGTATTTCTTGTAACCAAGATACATTTTGAATTGAAAGTTTTGTTGGTATGTTGGTGTCCCTATCACTCTACTGGGGTTCCTGCTGGATACAGGTGGTGGCCTCTTCAGGTTCTACATCCCCAATGCTGCAAGCCTCAGCTAAGCTCACCCCCATTGATTCTTTGGAGCATCCCCTATTCCAAGTCTTGGGCATATACTCAAGATCCTCCTACCTCCTACCCCTGCAAGCATCAGATTCTTCTACTCATTCTTATAGTCATCTGGACATCTCCTCTGTCTCCTCCCACACCTGAACCTGAACACTCCCCCAACTCCCCTCCTCCCTCATCCCCTTTCTCACCCAAGTCCCTCTCTCCATCTGCTTTCTACAGCTATTTTATTTACCCTTCTAAGTGAGATTCAAGCATCCTTACTTGGGCCTTCCTTCTTGCTTAGCTTCTTTGGCTCTGTGGAGTATAGCATAGGTATCCTGTATTTTATGGTTAATATCCACTTATAAGTGAGTTCATAGCATGCATGTTCTTTTGTATCTGGATTAACTCACCCAAGATGGTATTCTCAAGCACCATCTATTTGTCTGCAAAATTCATAATGTCTTTGATTTTGATAACTGAATAACATTCTATTGTTTAGATGTACCACATTTTTTTATCCATTCTTTAGTTCAGGGACTGAGGTTGTTTCTAGTTTCTAGATATTATGAATAAAGCTGCAATGAATATAGTTGAACAAATATCTCTCGGGTATGGTGAAGAATCTTTTGGGTACATGCTCATGAGTGATAGAGCTAGGTCCTGAGGTAGAACTAGTCATAGTTTTCTGCGAAAGTGTCAAATTGATTTCCAAAGTGGATGTACAAGTTTGTACTCCCAACAACAATGAAGGAGTATTCCACATCCTAACCAGGATGTGCTGTGACTTGAATTTATTATCTTAGCCATTCTGACAGGTGTAAGTTCGAATCTCAGAGACGTTTTGATTTGCATTTCCTTGATGGCTAAAGACTTTGAATATTTCTTTAAGTGCTTCTTGGTCATTTGAGATTCCTCTGTTGGGAATTCTCTGTTTAGCTAAGTATTTCCCTTTTAATTGGGTTATTTGGGTTGTTGGTGTCTAACTTCTTGAGTTCTTTATGAATTTTGGATATTAGCCTTATGTCAAATATAGGGTTGGTGAAGATCCTTTTCCAATCTGTAGGCTGCTGTTGGTCCTATTGACATTGTCCTTTGTCTTACAGAATTTTTTCAGTTCCCTGAGGTCCTATTTATCAATTGTTGATGTTAGAATCTGAGCCATTGGCGTTCTGTCCAGGAATTTGTCTCCTGTACCAATGAGTTCAAGGCTATTCCCTGATTTCTGCACTATTAGATTTAATGTATCTGGTTTTATGTTGAGGTATTTGATCCACTTGAACCTAAGTTTTCTGTAGGGTGATAGATATGAATACATTTTCATTCTTCTACATCTAGTTAGACCAGCATCACTTGTTGAAGATGTTTTCCTTCTTCCATTCTGAGGTTTTGCCTTCTTTGTCTAAAATCAAGTATCCATAGGTGTGTAGGTTTATTTCAGGGTCTTCAATTCCATTCCATTGATCAACACCTCTGTTCCTATACCAATACCATGCAGTTTTTGTTACTATTGTTCTGTAGTACAGCTTGGTGTCAGGAATGTTGATACCTCCAGACATTCTTTTATTGTTCAGAATTGTTTTAGCTATCCTGTTTTTTTGTTTGTTTTACCATGTGAAGATGAAAATTACTCTGTCAAGGTTGGTGAAGAATTGTCTTGAAATTTTGATGGGAATTGTATTAAATCTGTAAATTGCTACCAGGCAGTGATGCTGCACACCTTTAATCCCAGCACTTGGGAGGCAGAAGCAGGTGGATTTCTGAGTTCAAGGCTAGCCTGGTCTACAGAGTGTGTTCCAGGACAGCCAGGTGCATGTATATAGAGAAACCATGTCTCGGAAAAAAAAAATCTGTAAATTACTTTGTAAGTTGGCCATTTTCACTATGTTAGTCCCACCAATCCATGAGCATGAGATATCTTTCCATCTTCTGATATATTCTTCATTTTCTTTCTTCAGTGAGTTGAAGTTCTTGTCACATGTTTGGTTAGACTTACATCAAGATTATTTTCTATTATTAGTGGCTATTATAGTCTTGTTTCCCCAATTTCTTTCTCATCCCATTTATCCTTTGGATAAAGGAAGGCTACTGATGTTTTGTTTTAACTTGGTTTGGTTTTCTTTTTTTAGTTAATTTTTTTTCAAGCCATTCTATTGAAGTGTTTATCAGCTGTAGAAGTTCTCTGAGAATTTTGGGGGTTGCTTATGTACATAGTATCATATCATCTGGAAATAGTGATACTTTGATTTTGTCCTTTCCAACATGTATCCCCTGATCTCCATTAGTTGTCTTATTACAGCTAGAACTGCTAGAACATACTATACTGAAGAGATAGGAAGAGTGGCTAGCCTTGTCTTGTCCCAGGATTTAATGGAATTGCTTTATGTTTCTCTGTATTCAATTTGATGTTGGCTATTGGCTTGCTGTATATTGCTTTGATTATGTTTAGGTATGTGGCTTGGATCCCTGATTTATCCAAGACTTTTAATAGGAAGAGGTGTTGGATTTTGTAGAAGGCTTTTTTATTATCTAATAAGATGATCATGAGACTTTTTTCTTTCAGTTTGTTTATATGATGGATTACATTGACGGATTTTCTATATGGTATTCTATAAGCTTCTTGTATGTTTGTAGGTATCTCATTCTTTAGGATGGGAAAGTTTTCTTCTATGATTTTATTGATAATACTTTCTTGTCCTTGTAGTTAAGATTCTTCACCTTCTTCTAATACTATTATTCTTAGGTTTAGGACTTTTCATGATATCCCAGATTTCTGGATTTTTGTACCAGGAACTTTTTAGATTTAACTTTTTCTTTGACTGCTATATAAATTTCTTTTACTGTATCTTCTATGCCTGGGATTCTCTACTCCATCTTTTTTAGTCTGTTGGTGCTCTTTACATTTGTTGTTCCTATTCCCGTTCTTATTCCTGTTCATCAGTCCTTCAGTTCTCGAAGCATACTGGTTAGACTCTCTTTTGCACTCATCTTCCCTGCCTACTGAGTCTTCTGGGACTCCCCCAGCTTCCCTGAGTTGCCTGCTATCCCTGGCAGTCTTCAAGTACTTACACACCTCTCGGTCCACCTTTATCAGACCTCTGGATCTGGTACCGTATAGTCCAAGGGTACCTATGAGAGGCCTGCCTTAGAGGATCATTGAGGTTAGCCCCCTCCAATATCTACTACAATGGGAACATCCAGGAAATAAAGCTATCCAGATGGCTAAGGGCACTAAGAACACAATCAACAAAAACCAGAGCAAATGAGACATTCGGAGCATAGCTAACCTCCTACAGCAAGGCTTGGATATCCCAATACAACCAAAACAGAAGAAAATGATCCTAAATCCAATCTTGTAAAGAGTATAGACACTTTTAAAGGTGAAATGAGTAAATCCCTTAAAGAAATACAGAAAAATACAACCAAATAGTTAGAGACCTTTAAAGAGAAAACAAATAAACTCCTTAAAGAAATACAGGAAATCACAATTGAGCAGGTAAAGGAAATAAATAAAACTACTCAAGAACTGGAAATGGAAGCAGAGTCAATAAAGAAAACACAAACTGGGTGTATCCTAAGCGACAGAAAACCTAGGGAACAGAGTAGAAAGATAATCTTAATAAGTCCTTTCACATTCAGAAGTAGATGGTACACAAAGGATCAGTAAGAGACGTTTTTTCAAGGTGGGCTCACTTTTTAAAGGGACTTGTTACATGAGAAATAGACTTAGCTTATTAGTAAAACATTAATCAGGGGCTAATAATAATCTTGGTTCCATTGTGTGAAGCACCTAGTTATTAACTTGATATGCCTCCTAGTATCAATGTGAACTGAAAATATAGTAGAGACACAGTGAACTACTTTCAGTTTTAAAGAAGCCTGTTTGTGACATTTATTACTAGATAAAAAGATAAAATTTAATTAATTTTACCATGAAATGGTAGAGCCATTCTCTGACTTCTTTAATTGCTGCTACCATCACTGTCAAAAGAACAAGAGCTAACTTGAATCATCTAGAATAAATCATTCTCAAGATACTTTTATGTCTTATTCAATATAAAATTATTTCCTCACCTCTTTAGTTGCCCCACTGGCCATGGGTGTGTTTTAACTGTATATTATTAACTGTACGATTATGAAGAAATAGATGCAAACAAAAAGTTCTAAACTGATCCTTAAAATATTGACCATAGCTCTAGAATTTAAGAACATAATGATAAATACTATTAATGTGGTTAAAAATACCTAACTAGGTCTTCAGTTAAGTGGTGCAGAGTTATTTAGGCAACACTGTTTAATTTCTTAGAATTGCAGCTACTGGTAAGTTCTTACTAGAACAGGATTTCCTTGTTTTTCAGAAAACTACACACATCAAATACATATCACCAACCCCAGGCTATAATCAGTTTGATGGGCAGAGGACAATTATAAAGCTGCTTTATTAGATTTTTTTTTCCTTCACAGAATTTTTCTAATTTCTTTTTCCTTTTTTCTCTAAAAAGCAAGGGGAGCTTGAAGGTTAGCCTGAGGAAAAAGAACATTAATTCTCTTCACAGGCGGGGCTTTATTTTGATTCTATTTCTTTTTTTCTTATATGTTGTTCTTCTTGAAAATGGTCTTAGTGAACCTTTTAGATAACTAGCTTATTATCAGTGGAAAAAAAACTTTTCTATTGTTTCTGTGGAATTTTCTCTTCTGTTATACAATGAATCACTGAAATGGAATATCATCAGACACTCAGGCCTGTGGATTCAGAGGGCCTCACACAGGCTGGAGTACCAAGTTGCTGCCTAATTCCTGATTTACATTTGCTCTCCAGAAGAAGTGGTTCTGTTTACCACTAATTGTACATTTTCTTAGTATAATCTGAACTCAAGGAAGACCAAGCTTTGGTACTGTGTTAAATTAAAAGCAAGTCTGTGGTGAAAAGTCCCATTTTAAAGAGCAAGTTTATCATTTTGGAAGAGTAGTCAACCTTAGCTTTTCCACCTTAAAGGCAAATGTCTCTTCCTAAGTGTACTCTTGTCAACAAACTTATGCAACAAACCTAAACAGAGGAATACTAATCACAGCAAATGTGCTGTCCGGTTTTTAAGCAAGAAAAAAAATTGAATTAAGATTTTAAAAAATTAAAGTGCAGGGATGGACTTCCTGTATTACAGCTATCAAGAACTTCATAAATTCTACAAAAAAAAAGTTACAATACAGCTGTTAGCATAGAGATCATTTCCATTTTCTTTGATGAATTGCCTTGACCTGGCTAAGATTCTCTTGTTTAGATTATTGTTTTAGAATCCAGAGCCCTGGACATAGAGTCTTAAGTTTTATCATGTTAGTTATCCAGGCCTATTTTCTCCATGAAATTTTAAGTTTTTAATTTATGTTAATTTTACTATGTTTCCAGACAACAAATTTTATTTGAGAGGTTAGAGTACTTTAAATAGCCATGACCTATAGTGTGTATGTATGGTGGTCAATCAAATCCAAAACAAAACAAGCACTTATTAAAGTGACACCTGATCTAAAATCCCAAATCAAAGAAAACACAGAGTTTTATTTCACATTTATACCTAGTCTGTGGAAAGCACCCTGGGTGAATACTAAGATGAGTTCAAGGACTGATGATTAAACTTGAAGGTCAAGTATTTGCCTGCCATGTTTAAAGCCCTGAGATGGATTTCCTGTAGTAGACAAAGGAAAAAAAAGCTTTCCTCACAAGAGAAGAGAAGAGAGGACTGCATGGGTAAGGAATATAGAAAATTAAATGGTAGAGAAAGGCATAGCTCATAGTGTAGCTAGAGGACAAAGGACAATCAAGAATAGTTGTTGCAAGTCTTAGACCCTTCCCCAGAGTGTGGCAGACAGTGCAGAATTCACAACTGAATACAACTACTTATTTTTCAATTGGTCACCACCAAAAGTTTTCATGATTAAAATACTGACTATCTAATTTTGCTATTAAATGAGTGGAAAGTGCTAAAAACAAGACAAACCATGGTTTTTTGTTTTGTTTTGTTTTGTTTTTTTAAAAAAAGACTTAAAATATTTAATATCATAGCCATGGTCTAATATTGTTTATTCACAAAATCTTTTTATGTAATCTCAAATTCATCAGTTATATTCTTCTTCAAGCCTCAGAAAGTCTTTGTGGTGATAAGGAATCCAGAAAGACAGTAACAAAATCCTTAAGAGTAAAAGTTACTTCAAATCAAGCCAGCGGTAAGAAACTCTATGCATAAAAATGTCACATTTATTTGATCATTAGAGAAAGTGCTAAAAATATTATCCTCACCCTAACAAAATAATGAGAAGACATAAAATTCAGTTGAACCTCTTAACCCTACCTAAGCTCTGACACACATTGTCAAGCCAAGGGCAACCTAATGGTTTGTTGGAGCTTATAAAACTGTCAGTGATCATGCAACGTTTGCAGCTAATTTCTTAGATACATATTAAAGACCAAGCTGCCATCCCTTAGTAGAAGAGCAAGGACATGCACAACAAGGAAAAGAGATGCGCTGGGACAGGCAATAAGAGCTACATGAGCTGCAGATTGTTTCAAATAGTAAGAAAGCCTACCAAAAGTCAGACTATTTAACTTCCTTTTGTGCTGGCAATGTTATCCACTTTGAGGACTAAAAAAACCTCCTGGGAGAGACCTTATTTTCCTCTAAGCAACGTACCTTCAACCTATTGACTAGATTTAATGCCTGGGTACACAAACACCATTGCTAGAAAAGAAAAACCCAAAGTTTGGTCTCTCTTTTCAGATTCTCTTATATTGAGACTCACCAGTTACCTTCATAAAGACTAAACATATATATGTATATATGCTTTCAAGTGAACAAACAAAACCTAATACTGGGTCATAGCTATCCAGCATACTGACTGCTATTCTTCCACTGTAGTGCAAGCTTGAGGAATATACTGTCTACAGGGCTGAAACCTAAATTTAAACTGGTATCAAAATAATTCAAAGCCAAAAAGCATATTAAGTAATTAAAGGTAGTAAGTACTTAAGAGACAAGCTTTTAATGGACTGTTCAAAGTGTTGCCACATTTTTTAAAGTTTATTACTAAAACTAACTTCTGGTAGACTTCAATCACTGAAATGAAGGGGAAAAGATTAGTTCGCTGGCACCTTTGCTGAACTGAATTACTTAATGTAGGTAGTTAACACCAGAATGTAATTTTGTGGTTAGATTTCTATTGTTATATGTGAGAAGCCACACAGCCTTGCAGTGTGAAAAACAAAAACTGCCATGTTCCAGACATGCTATTGTGGACCAAATGAGAAAAGAGGAGAAGATCAAAGCAAGAGGAAGACCATTTCAGATCAGACTCTACAGAGAACACAAATGGAATGTGGCACTTGTATGATGGCTCCTTATATCACTGTTATTCACTCTCGTAGGAACATAGACAGAGATCTAGGTGTAACACTCCATGAGCATGGCATTCCTCATAGTAATACATACATAAAAGCTATCATATGGACAAATTTCTGGATAATAATAGCCTTTACTCTCTTCTTAGATGTTAAGAAAAAGAAATGGAAACAAATACAAGAAAGACAAAACAGCTAAAATTATTTGAATAATTATTTCTTATCAAAGAGTATTTAAGAACAATGGACCAATTAGAAATCTTATGGAATCAAGTAAAACCTTCAATGTTAGGAATTTGTTATGTCTTTTTGAGTGGTTGTCTAAAGTGGTATCATACACCCTCTGTCCCCATAGGTAATTGCTAAGGATATTGTCCTCCAAAACTTGATGGTAAATTCTTGTTGTTGAAGACACAACTGACTTATGTTATCAAATATGGAGAATTTGAGCTGGTGTCCTGTTAGAAGTTTCACCTTTATTGACTAGTATTCAGAGCATTGGAAGGTAAGTTGCGTACCCACATAAGGAGAAAAATAATCATCACTTTCACCCAGATATCTCTTGTCCTAGTATAATTACCTTCTACAAGACCCTTTAATGCAATAGTGGCAAAAATATTGTGGGAGTATCTAACCACTTTTTGATTTGATTTAAAGCTCAGTCTATAGGATGGAACTCATACCAGACAAGAATACTGCTAAAGTGGCCAAGAATCTGAGACTGGGTAGGTCATGGGCCTTAGGTTAAAACTTCCTTCAATTACTCTGCTAAGGGAACAGAGCAATCAAATGACTCTTGGTGATATACTGCTGTACCATAAATCAGAGTATCATCTACCTTTCATCAATGAAGCTTCTTTTTTCAGTAGATTGTTACTAACATCAAGACCCCCAGCTGGATAATGCACAGAGGGTGAAGGACTATGGAGTGCACAGTGCAACATGGGATGTCTTCATCAAACCCCTCCACTCTCGAGGGCTCAGGGATCTATGCAGAAAAGGAGGCAGAGAGCTCGTAAGATTCATAGATGGTGATGAATGAACAAGAAGCAGTGTCTTCCAGACACAATGGGACTGACACACATATGAACTCACATAGACCATGACAGCGCTCATCAGGCCTGCACAGCTTCAAACCTGACAAGGTCCCAGCACCACAAAGAAGCAGATTAAGTACCACTCCTAACAAATAAGTTATTTGCAAATGAGACCTACTAGGAAAGGGAAAATTAAAATTCTTCAATATAGTCTCACTAGTATATCAACCACACTCCATTACAAGTCTCAGCCCAAGAGCAGTTGACCATATAAACTGGACTTCATGATTTGAGGGATTTTGTTTTTATTTTAGATTTCTGTTTTGTTTTGGAGAGAGACGGGGGGTGGGGCAGAGAGAAAGAGTCTGTCTGTATACTACATGTTTTTAGTATTACTTGTTTTGGTATATTTTTGTTCTATTGGGTTTTTATTTACTTTGACATTCATTTTGTTATCATTTTTGTTGTTTTTTGAGATACACAGAGAAAATATGAAGTCACATGGGTAGGACAGTGGGAAGGATCTATGGGGAGTTTGGGGAGGGAAAACATAATCAAAATATACTACATGAAAACAACTAAGGATAAAATAGTTTTAGTTATTATTTGAAAATTTCATATATGTATACAATATATCTTTGGAGGAAATGTTATTGTAGCTAAGAGAGAAGAGAATAGGAAGAGGTATCTGGAAGAGTGTAGAGCAGAGAGAAAAAGAAGCAGATAGGCCATGACTGGAGCTATCTTATGGGATCAGAAAAAAATAGCAAGGAGAAATGAGAATAGTAGAAGGAATGAAATTCTTAGGGAGAGAAAGAACAACAAGAAAATCAAATAGTGGAGAATAACAATGAGGACCATGGGAGAAGGTAGGCAATGTAAGGTACTTTGATCGACTTCTCCCGACTTCTTCTCATTTTCCCCAACCTCCTTGAAACATCTTCCTCCTTTCATCTGTTCTATGTTTTTCTTTCATTACCCTATTGATTCCTATTTGTGCAGTGTACATGCACATGTTTGCAGGGGCCACTGAAATATGGATAGCTTATCAGTGACCACACTTGTGGAGAAACATAATTTTTACTGTGAAGCAAACATTAATTCAGTGCCATTGAAAAATCCCTTTGAGCTATACATGGTATATACTGACTTATAAGTGGATCTTAGCCATAAAATACAAATGCCCTTCTACACGCCACAGACCCAAAGAAGCTAAACAAGGGCAAAGGACCAAGCAAGGTAGCTTGAGTCTCACTTACAAGGTGGGTGGGGGAATAGTCTCAAGAGGCAGATAGAGGGAAGGAACTGAGTGAGAGAGGGGGTGAGGAGGGGAATTGGAAGAGTGTTAAGGATCAGGTGTGAGGAAGGACAGGAGAGATGGCTAGATGGCCATGAAAATGAGTGCAAATCTGCAACTGACAGGGGTGAGGACATAGGGGGCATCTCCAGGACAAGACAAAGACCTGGAATAAGAATCAATAGGGGTGACTTTAGCTGTGACACACTATATTGTGGATATGGACCCTGAAGAAGCTACCTCCTGTAAACAGACAGAAACTCCAATTTAACAATAGAGGTACCAACCCACCCACAAAACATTCAACTCAAATTTGATCCTTTGTATAAGAAATGCAGGGATGGGGATGGAGCAGAGACTTAGGGAATGGCCAACAAAGTACAGGCCCAAGTTGAGATACATCCCATGGGCAAACATCAATCCCTAACACTATTAGTGATATTCTGTTATACTTACACATAGGAGTCTAGCATGACTGCCCTCTGAGAGGTTCCACCCAGCATATGACTCAGACAGATACAAACACCCACAGTCATAGAGTGGATGGAGCTTGGAGACTCTTCTGGAAGAACAGGAGAGAGGACTACCGGCCCCAAAGGGGATAGGAGCTCCACAGGAAGACAAACAGAGTCAACTAACCTGGATCCTTGGGGTATCTCTGAATCTGAACCACCAACCAAAGAACAAACCCAAGCTGCACCTAGGCTTCTCTACACAGATGTAGTAGATGTGCTGCTTGGTCTTCATGTAGGTCCTGAACAACTGGAACAAGACCTATCCCAAAAGCTGTTGCCTGTATAAGGGATATGTTCTTCTACCTGGGCTGCCTTCTCTGTCCTCAGTGGGAAAGTAAGCTCCTATCCTCACAGAAGTGCCAGGGTGGTGGACTACCCAGGGGGTCCCCACTCGCTCAGAAGAGAAGAGACAGGAGTCAGGGAAGGATTGTGGGAAGAGGTAACCTAGATGGGAGCAGTGCACAGGATATAAAGTGAATAATTTAAAATTTTAAATTAGATTTTAAAAAATAGAAAATCCCTTCCCTCTATGCCTTAGCATCATTCTTGTCTTTAAGAGAAATCAGTCATACAAAATGCAAAAGAAGATGTAAATCATTGAGGAGATGTACCCTAATACTTATTGCTAAAGTGACCGTATACAAATACACACATACATACACACACACACAACAACAACAACAACAACAACAACAACAAAACAACAAGAATCAGCAAACCTTGTTCATTGATCTCTCTCAATGTCAATGGATTCAATTCCTCAGTAAAAGGATGCAGATGAACAGAATGAAAATACAGTTCATCTTTCTGTTGTATCCAGGATCTTGACAGTCAAAGAGGGCATGCTGATCTGGACCAGCTCAGTTTTGGTCCAATTGTCCCCTTGTTTCAAAAGTTTCTGATAAAACACAACAAAAAAATTGAACAACAAAATAAAATTACTAGCCTCACCCTGACTACAAGCCAATCCTTTTATCATTGACATAAAATTTGCCAACATAAAATAACTCTGTCAAGTTGTTCTGAAGTTTTCTCAAAGGTCAGTATCATTTTCTATCTTAGCATATTTGGAGACCAATAGTAATAATAAAAAAAAATGTGCAAGCAACCTTAGTCTCATGGATCACACTTTCCTGACAGCTCTACTCTGCACTGTGTCCTGGGATTTGAGCACAGACAAAGACATATAGGCAGAACTGTACTTTATGGAGGTGGATTCAAAAGTAGTTTGGATCTGTATCAAAGGAAGATTGATTTGTGGATCAATGGAAGCCTAAAAACAAGATAGTAAGAAAGCTTAGTTTTAATTGTCTGCAATAAAGCAGAAGAGTCTCTGGGATATAGAAGGCACTTACAAAAATGTACTGCAAAGGTGAAGAAATACACAAGCTGGCAGCAGCAGCTTACACTGAGAAAAACATGAAGATAGAATACAGCCCTTGAGAGTAGACAGTTAGGAGGGATTACAATGTCTGACACAAACCAGCTGATGGTGAGCAAAGGCATTAGTGTCATATAAAATAATAATGTAAAAATTAAGAATGTTCAGGAATTAAGAAAATAAAGTGTAACTGGGAAAATGTAGGTTTCTGACTCCAAAAACAGTGGGTTATCAACACAATTGACAGAATGTCTGTGAGCCTTTGTTGATGGCAAGGTCAAAATTGAGATGAAACTGCCAAGCCTTAAGTTTAATCCTTTTCCTCAGTAGACTAGTAATGTCTTGATCAAAAACAGCACTGAGTGATACCTCAAGCTACTGAACTCATTCTGTGCCATATAGCAAGAGCCTTGGAGAGATCTGATAAAATGAAGCCAACCATCAGAGTATCAAAATCAGTAAGCCTGGGTTAGCTCATTTTTTTGTTCCGTAGTGAGATAACTCTGTGCCCTACAGTGAGTCGAGAATGACTTGAGTTATGAAATGCCTGCTTGCTATTCTAATGAAATAGCCCATGAGTGAATAATGGGCAATAATAACGATAATGCTTACCACCTATCGAATAGATACCGGAAGAGACAGTGCCATGTGCTGTCAAGCCATGTTGCATCATGGAAACACTTTGATCTTCCAGGAATATAGCCCGCTCAAGGCTAACAGCGGAAGTCCCTCTGTTGTAACTGCTTTCATCTGAAGGAGTCACCTCACGCAAGGTGCATGTGCTTCCCCAAGGACCATTAAATCAGATAACTGATCCTAGCAAGCAAGCAAGCAATGGTCTAAATAGGCTGTGAGGCTAGCTCTGGCTTCCTCTGCAGCTGTACTTCTTATCAGCTCAACCTCTGACCATGACTTGACACCTAACACATTACCTGTTTTTTCTTGCTGGAACTCTGCAGAAAATGTTCGTTTCTGAATCTCCCCAAGAACTTCCCCTATGAGCCCTACTCTGCCCCAGAAGCTTGCTAACTAAGCTTCTCTATATAAATACATCAACAAACAGATGCTTTTTTTCTCAGTACTAATATTATTATACCATCAGACAAAGGGGTGAGGGAGCTCAACTTTCACTGGAAACTGTCTCTATGAGGATTTGAAATTCAGACAATTCTACTGAGCTGGCTGTCTTTCCACCAGTCAGAGCAGATAATAATAAGTCTCTAGGATTCATTTGTTTTTAGAGTGTTTCTGAATTTTATTCAACACACACACACATACATACACACACACACACACACACACACACACACACACACACACACACACAAAACAATTGTGGTTCCCAGAGAAATTTTGGATTAAAAAATTAACTTTGTCACCAACTTGGGGGAAAAAAGGAAAAAAAAATTCACTAGTATCCAAAGAGCTGTAGATCCTGGTGAAACATTAGCTCTACATGCCCCCCCCCCCTTCCCTTGTGACTTAATTGATCTCTTATAAAATGCAGCTAACAGGAATCAGGTTTCACTGCAGGAGCTGAGCAACCAGAAAGTGTGAATTACAAAGCTCTATGATGTGGTGTATTATCCAATTCAGAGCCCATTACTTAGAAAGTAGAATGTTGCCATGGAAATAGGAGAGGTCTCAACTCCTTCTGAATGGGATTCCTCTCAGGGGCAAGGCCTCATTGTCAAGCTGATTGAATTCTGTGTCTCAATTTTCTAACAAGGAGAGTAGTACTGCCTGCTCCTTATTATCACTATAGATATTGAGTGATTTATTTGATAGCCTTTCATTAAAGGAGTTTAATATATGCCATTTTTAATCATTGACTCAAGTTTATATAAAAAATAAAAGAATCCATGGTTATTCATACCAACGTCTGCTGAAAATAAAAATTTCAAAGTTAAAATGTACTGTGGTGATTCTTAATGATAATCTTGAAAGTCTAATCCAGTCAGCAAGTCATAGAAAGGGTATCTACCACAAACTTCTCACAGCAAGGTTGTCTTTGAGCAATTAGCAGGAGACACAATCAGGATACCCTCTCATCAGTGCGAACATGGGTTGGAAGATGAGACGCCTACTCTGCAGGGAGAGGAAGAGGCATATCTAGTAAATAACATTTGCTCCAGTTGAAGCAAGGTGATAGCCCTTTATAGAAAACCTTAGATGCTTTGAGGGAGTCATAATAAAGTATTACTAGTACAGATGGTGCGCCTGAGCTAAGAAGAGCAGCACATTCATTTGTTAGGGGGCAACAGGAAGTATGGGAAAGCTGAAAGAAACAAGATCAGCTATGAATATACTGCCTCTGTTTCAGGATTCTGTTGAGCAAAAAGTACTATTGCATCCCTTACCTGAGATAAAAAGAAAAAACCAAAATAAGCCTTCTCCTACAAATAACTACACATAGTTCCAAGTATTTTATCTGATTGCCCAAGAGCTAGTGTTTGATTTAATGACAAATGAGATAATATTTAAAAAGGTTAATTTTCATCTTATGTTTTCATTTCTTTCTAAATTCTTTCTCCACATGCAAAGTTTGCTTCGTCACAAATGTCAAAGGCATGCTCTCCAAAAGAGCTAACTAACTAACGTGTATAGATACAAATGAAGCCATTGTTAAAGGCAATGTAGATCTGATGTTTCAGGGGAAGACAATCTGCAGGGGGAACCTCAGGGTTAGTTTTTCAAAACTGGAAAGCAGATGCCATGGAGGAAAGTGCTGTCTGTCCGGCCACTATGGTAGACCAGGATGCACTCAGACATGCAGCCATCACCATAGAAACATTTTGTTGAATACCAGCTGTCTGTGTTCTTTTGGAGTGTTTCTAGGAGGGAATAATTCCCATGTGAAATGAGGAGGCCGTCAGCAGCACAGTGGAACAGGGCAGGGATCTGAACGCCTGGGAGGATGGGAGATACCAATACTTAGGACTTTTACACTGTATCTGATCAGCATCAAGAAAATTACTTTGCTCAGCAATTAACGAGTGCTGGGGACTCTTGCAGAAGACTTGCATTTGAGTTTTAGCACCTACTGAATGGCTCACAACATTCTTTAACTCCAGCTCCAGAGGATCCAGTGACCTTGTCTGGCTTCTATGGACATGAGACATGCATGCGGTGCATAAGTTTGTATGTAGGTAAAATATACAAATACGTCAAATTATAAAAAGAACAAAAGAAAAGAACAAAAGAAAAGAACAAGAGAAAGAAGAAAAGAAAGGGGAAAAATAAAAAGAAGAAATTGGCTAAAGATGGCTCTTTAGAGAGAGAAAGAAAAAAGAACATTTCCTTATAGGATCACCTGACTTCAACTTACTGCTTTAAGTACTGCAGATTTTTTTTAATCAGAATATTGTTATAGTGGTGTGTGACAATACTTTTCCTGGAGAGATGCAGCACACATTTACTCATCCCAGATAAGAAGCCTAGAAAGACCAATATGTGGGTACCACTGAAGTCCAACTTAGTGAACTAAGGAGTTTTATTTGGGGTTACTTACAGAAACAGTGGTGAGGGGTGACTTACAGGAGCAGAAACGATTCAAGACCAGCGGAATCACCAAAGCCTGCTCCAGCATGGGTGACAGCTCACAAAATCTTGGAAACTCAGAGGACACAGCACAGCCTGTAGGTACTTTGTCAGATCACAGACAGTCCTTTGCAAGAGACTCAGTTGACCTAAACATCTTTGGGGCAACATTTTTTGCTTCTTCCAGATTTGTCTCACCTAAGAAGAGTCTTTGCCCCTTGGATGATGGTCTAAGAGTGATTCTCTGTAGTCTTCACTGTATACTCTTTGGAAGGAGGAGCTTAGTGAATCTGGTTAGTTTCATGGACTTCCTGAAGCTATTTTGAATTATTCACCTTCTGGACTAAGAAGCATCCCTGTAGTATAGAATGTTGAGGAAACTGCTCCACAGTTTATGGGTCGTCAAAGAGGTAAAGACTTTTGGGATATAGTGGCTACAAATAACATGCACTCTTATCAAAAGCAATTTGTGTTTTCTTCATACAAGAGTCTGTATGTCCTGATGTCTTTGTCCATTTTGAATTACTACGACAGAACATTCTAGACTGGTAAATTGCATAGAAAGAAGAAATGTATTTACTACAGTTCTTGAGACCAGGAAGTTCAAGAGCAAGAATGCACATCATGCTGAGTCATTCCACCACAGAAAGAGGATGAGTAAGAGAGTAAAAGTCAGGAAGTCTGGAATTCCTAGCTCCAGGCTCATTATACTGACATGATTCCAATCATTAGGATGGAGCTTTCATGAGCTCAACATCTCCCATTATGAGAGGGCTTCTCCAACTTCCCAGCACTATCCCATCAGGGATTAAGTTTCCAACACATGCCTTTCAAAAGACATACTCAAATCATAGCACTAATGCAGAAAAAAAAAATAAGAAACTCAAAATTCCTGAAGATCCCTTCCAAATTTTCTTACAACATATTGTAAGAAAATACTGATTGCATTCCTAAAACATCTTTTTTTTTCTAACCTTATAATAAATAAAATGCCTAATGAAAATATCTCTACAAATATGCCTTCTTTGTACTCTTGTTTTGGGCTATATTTATTGAAAATTACACTTGGAGAAAAGTGTAAAGATCCATAGCACTGATTATCCAAATCGGATCATGTCAAGATTTCATCCCAATATCCTTGGCTTAGGGAGGAGTCTCCAAGATCAACTTCCAGTTTTGAGTCCAGAAAAAAAGTAGCAAAAAAAAAAATGTTTGCTATCAAGCCTAATAAATCCTGGAAAATGCTGGGTACAAGGTGAGAATCAACTTCTACAAGTTGTCATCTGGCTTTCACATGCATACCACACATAGCACACACACACACACACACACACACACACACACACACAGAGAGAGAGAGAGAGAGAGAGAGAGAGAGAGAGAGAGAGTAAATGTAATAAAATGTTCAAAATTCCTCTTTTCAACTCATTTATGCTTTTTTACATACTTTATATAGTTTTTTCCTCTTGTGAGTAAATATCAACAATTCCTGAAAATAACCTCAACATTAAGGATTATGATGTCACAAACAATTAGATTAGATTTTGAAACGAAATTGTCCCAGTGGTTTGGTTCGTTTCCTGTACCTTAATTACACGCTATGAACCATTTACACAAATGGCTATCAACTACTTACACAGAGGTCCATTCCATGCCAAAATACACTTCCATTTATTTTTATTTTTTTATCCTGTCTCCATGGAGAGTATGAGCTGTAGTAAAATGAATGGTCCTTGGATTTGAACAGAGCAGCCCCTGATCAGTAGAGCAGTGGAGTTCCATCAGAAATCCTCAGCCCTCTTCCAATAGTAGCCAGGATGATGTTTAATTACTCAGTTTCCAGGTTTCCACTTCACTTTTACCTAAAATTGTCCAATCCCACTTGCATCTAGTACAATGACAGATCCTTCATAAGATGTGGTGAACACAGAAGAACTGGCTACTAAAGATGGGAAGAAAATGCCTATTTCTGGAATGAGACACAGTTCCTTTTGTGATTCATTAAGAAGAAAGATGATATATTTTTGGATGTTTTATTGTAGAGCAAATCTACTGCACTGCATCAAAATTTTTCTTGAAGACTACACATCAGACAAACTGTATCCAAGAAGTCAAGAAACTTGATCTGCTTCTAGAAATCCTGTCTTGACCTAACACTTTTCATTTCCTGTGGGTGTGGTTTTGAACATCAGCTAAAGCTCTATGAAAAGACATGAAGGCTTGTGTTTAGTGGTTTAGAGGGTACTTTGTGTATGTCGAATTCTCAAAACAATAATGTTTTGAGAAGTTTAACAATAAATTTTTTTCATTTTTACAGTTGAATATGAAAGTTTTTAAACACTGATAAGTTTAACCCCATATTCTTATGTCTTTGGGCAGTATGGCTAAATATACTGTGGCTAAAGAAATTTAAACTAAAATCCTTTGTACATACTCTGATTTATAAAAGGATAAAGTCCAATTTGCAAAGTTACCAGTCTCCTCTGGTGGCAGAAACATACCTGAGAGCAAGCATGACTCATCTTGACTTCATAAATCTATTGCAAGTGTAATTCAAATTTACTATCTAGCTACTGAAAACAACATGCCAGATCTTGCTGAGATGTTGACAGAAACTCCAGAATGGAGCTGACTGACTATGGGTAACAATTTAAATCATTTCCACAGATTACTAATCCCTATATCAGATCTTGGGAGCAGGCTGAAATGTTTTGAGCATAACTTACTTCAAAGTAGAGTGAAATGAATAAAGCTGTGAACGTGTTCATGAATGCCTCTGTCATCATTGAGCTAGTATTTTAAAAATAAATGACAAATTGTCACAACTATTATTTTCCTCCAGAAAATAAGTGCAGTGTGAGAGACAACTAGAAACATTGCTTCAATGTGCTGGATTCTGCAGACATCACTCAAGGAGATCCTCCCTCGGAGAGGTGGGGTCTGAATCGAGGCCTTACACCGAGGTAGGATGTAACAGTCTGTTGTCCACAAAAATCCCAGGTGTATATGGGAGGGTAATCACAAATGCACTTGCTATAGTTTGGATGTTAACTATCCTTCACAGGCTCCTGTGATGGATCACTAGATGTCCAGATTGTGCCGATATTTTGAGAGGTGGTGGAACCACTGACCACTAGACCATGACGCGTGTCTGGTTAAAACACAATGTTGAGAGGATCTTGAATTCTCCTCTTCTTCCACTCCCAGATTCGCTGGCTGCTTCCTGATCTGCCAAGATGTAGCATACCACGCGGCATGCTTTGACCTCCAGTCCTGTACCCCAAAGAGTCACAATAAACAAATATTTTCTGAAACAAGGAGTTAAAATAACTTATTTTCTCTTTAGGAGCTTCTTTGGGATGTTTTGTCATAGTGACCAAAACAGAAGCTAACAGAGTCATTATTTGTTTTCCACTATTTTGATACTATTTGCTTCTAAAATTAACCCCAAAGAGATAATAATACATAGTCGTACTAAGATTCCTCCAGAATTCCTCCATATTAATTTTAATGTCTGATATTGTGTGACTTTCTCTTGGGTAGTGTAAACACATTTATTTATCCCTGATAGGAAACCAACCACGTACCAAAGAAACAATTCCATCCCTAGCTATACAAATGGGGAGCTTCCTGGAGTATGGGTGACTCAAAGGCAGCTGTAGCACATTGAAGACCATCTCATTGTGAGATCACTCTTTAATCTCCTTAGTGGAAAAGTGCTGATGCTTTTGATCTCCCTGAGAAGGTTCTGCTATATCTTGTCTGAATCTCAGCTTCTCGAGCCTCATGAGTCCCAAGATATTCCAAGCCATATATATTCCAGTTAGCTTCTTCCTGAGTCTTGCACGCATGCCGTGTCCCCCAAAGACAGAATGTTACAGAGTCTGCCATGCAGCTAGGGCAAGATGTCAGTTTCTGAATGAATGAAGCAGAACTCATTTCTGAGGCAAAGTCTCCCAATTTTGCATATATTGTAGCTAGAGAAGAAGATGCTATTTACCATGGCCACCAGCCATTTGCTTCATGAGGCTTGTCAGTTTGCCACTCAGCTCTGACACTGAGGGTCAAAGTCAAGGAAGGAAGGACAATACAATGGATAAGAAATTTATAAACTATAACAAGACATAACTTACATAGAAACAAATACTGGTAACAAATCAACATCCATACTTGTCACAGTGTTCTTAATTTCAATAAACAAACCCAAAGGATCAACTCAACTCCTACAAGTTGTCTGTATTGTATCCTTAATTGTACAGTGAAACGATTATTTATTTCAGCCCCAGAAGAAGTCACAAACCATTTCTCCAGCAATGATTAGTTGAAGTAGAACACAGACTTAAACACACACATTCTTTTATATATATATATATATATATATATATATATATATATATATACATATATATATATAGAGAGAGAGAGAGAAAGAGAGAGAGACATTAATACACACATATGTGATTAAATGAATGTTTGTCCATTTTCTGTTTCAAATAGTAACATAAACCACAGAGTCATAGAATATATATTATCTGACTCTGTGATGGGTTCCAGAAGGAGTGAGATGTATGCCTATCAAGGGCTTATAAGATACAGCTGTATATTTAAATAAATTGAATTATAGTTTCTAATTTTAAGAATAATTATAAAGATCTCTATAATCCCTGAGAACATATAATGCTGTGGAATAGCTTCTATAAATGAAAAACCATTAAGCCTTCGCTATAGACATACTAACAATTGCCAAGGTCAGATTAAAACACCTCAGTTTGGGCGACAAGAATGAGGAAAGAAGTGTTAATTGTCTCTATTATCCTTAACTTAGGAAGAATCTGAGGCTGAATGGCTGAAAAGGAAATTTTGAATATTGTAGGATTATCATCCTGCCTATTCCAATTCAAGTAACAATAACCGTTACTTTCTAAAGGCAAACGTGTAAAATGAGGGCTTGGCTGAGCAATTAGGAGAGGGTACTCCTGAGGGAGACAGACTTTCAGGCACACCAGGAGCCACTGCTGATATTCTGTGTCCCTGAGCAATTGACAGAAGGCATCTTTGTCTTCAGCTCTATATTCATAACCTCAGAAATAAAATATGCTTCTGAAATTACTTAAAGACCTCTAGCAGAAAGGGGAAGAATTCCACTGACATCTTTATGGAGTTGTATATCCAAGGAGTAAAGTCTATAGAGGGAAAAGGAGACATTGCTTAGAAATAAATGGCTTTGAATACAACAGCAAATTAAATGTAAATTAACACTAAATGTAATCACCTTATGTCAGACCCTCCTTAAAAAGCACTTCCCTATGTGCTTGAACTTGGAGTGCACACATTTATTGAGAGTGCACAATAGAAGTCTAGAGCTAGTTGTGCATTTTTGTATTTATGAGTTATCGGTTTGAAATGCTTCACTGTATGCACAGTGGATTAAGTTATGAAATGTGAAACTGTGGAAATCATGGGTAAGTTATGTTCAAAGTACCTGGGGTCATGTTGTAGAATTGATTCTTCTTTTAATTTTAAAGGCCATAAAACAGATACCTGGACTTGATCCCTAATGTGAATGAAATCATTGAAACTTCTCAGCTCAATAACTTGGTTTTCAAGTCTCTGATATGTACTCTTTTCGTTGAAAGAAATAACATGGTTTAAATTGACTTTCATTAAAAAGTGTACTGTGACTTCTCTATTCTTGGCCATATTATGCTCTCAAAGTCAATGTACACTTTGTTAAGTATTTAAATTTTTTTAATTGTGGTAGTTTTGAAATAGACTTCTCAGTACCTTAAAGAGGTGTGTTCTATGATTTCCTCCTGTCTCTGAGTGCTTAGAGAGCTTCATCAACAGCTGATGACATAAGGGACACATCAGATTCTGACAGTAAAAAGTTACTGTCCGATCTACTCTTCTCTTGGAAGGAAGTACATTCCGGTCACACAAGCAGATACTCCAAAAAGGAAAAGACAAACCTCTCATTCACATCTGTGTGCCAAGGAACAGGTAACAGCATGGTGTCTGTGTTAGTGTGCAGTTTGGGAAGGGGCCACCTGAATCATCCTAGCTAATACCTTCAGTGGGGATAAGCCTTTCCCACCAGGATTTATCTAGATTTCAAGCCTAGTACAGGCTAAATTGTCCTTCTTGCTTGAAGTCATTAAGATTAAGGTGATTTGATAAACAATTATGTGTCACTAGAGAGACATGGAGCCTGGTTGTTGCTGTAGTAGATAACTGAAGTGTGAGACCAGGACTTTGGAATGATACAGAACCTTGAGAAAAATTTTAGTGGGATCATGCAGTTTGTCAATGGGGTGTTAATGAAAACATGAAGGGCCTCCAGGGTCTTATGCCAGCTGTCCTTGATAGATTATAGTTGTTGATGAAGTTGGAAGAAGATGAAATCCAGTTCTGAAGAACTAGAAAGCTTAATATGGATCTGGAAAGATGGCTCAGCAGTTAGGAGCTCCTCTTTCAGAGGATCTGAGTTCAATTCCCATTATCCACGTTGGACAGATCACAACTGCCTATTAATTCAGATTCTGGTGATCTGAAACTCTCTTTGTCTCCCACAGACACAAACACTATACACACATACACACACACACACACAGAGAAACATACTTAAAAATAAAATTAATCTAAAGAAAGTTATGTATGTGCTCTTCTGCCTGAGATAATATAAAACCTCTAATTTTGCTGTTATAACAATATATTCTAAACTTAATGAACCATACTATAAACATATTTTCTCACAATTTAGGCTACAGAAACACAAGGATCAGTTGCCTGTGTGGTCCATTTTTGGTTAGGTGATCACATGGCTGTGGATGTGTAAGGGAAGAGGAAATGTCTGCTGTCCTTAGGTGTGATAATGATAGCAATCCTGTGAATACTTAACAATTTGCAGACTAATTTCCCTTATGAACATATATGCAAAAAAATAGTCAATAAAATATTTGCAAACTGAATCCAAGAATACCTTGAAAGAATCATCCACTGTGATCAAGTAGACTTCATCCCTGAGATGCGGAGATGGTTCAATATATGAAAATCAGGAAACGTAATCCACCATGTAAACAAACTGAAAGAAAAAGACACACATGATCATCTCATTGGATGCAGAAAAGGGGTTAAAGAAAATCCAACACCCGTTTATGATTAAAATCTAGAGAGGTTAGGAGTACAAAGACCATACCTAAGCATAATAAGGACAATTTGCATTAATTTGACAACCAACATCAAATTAAACTCAAAGAAATTCCACTAGAATCAGGAACAAGACTAAGTTGTCCACTTTTTCTTTAGCTATTCAACACTGAAGTTTGGGCTAACGTAGTATAAACACTGAAGGAGATAAGGAGGTACAAAATTGTAAAGGAAGAAGTCAAAGTACCATTATTTGCAGATGATACGATGGTATACATAAGTGACCCTAAAAAATCCTACAGCGGATAAACACTTTCAGCAAAGCGGCTAGATAAAAGAGCAGCTTACAAAATCAATAGCCCTCCTATATACAAATGGCAAATGGACTGAGAAAGAACACTTTTCAAAATAGCTTCAAATAACATATGATATTTTGAGGTAATTTTAACCAAGCAAATGAAAGACTTCATATCTTTGAAGTAAGAAATTGAAGAATATATAAAAAGATGGAAAGACCTCCCATATTTATCAGCAGAATTAACATAGCAAAAGTGGTCATCCTATCAAAAGCCATCTACAGACTCAATGCAATCCCCATAAATATCTTAACAATTCTTTACAGACCTTGAAAAGACAATGCTCTCTTCCTGTGTGTGGGGGTTGGGGGGAAACCCAAGATAGCTAAAAACAAGCTTAAACAGTATAAGAACTGCTAGAGGTATCACCATCCCTGATTTCAAGCTGTAGTACAGAGATGTGGTACCAAATACTGCATTGTGTTTGCATAAAAACAGACATAGTGATCAAGGAAATCAAATCTGAAGATCAAAATATACAGACAAAGAAGAGTAGATACTTGATTTTTTTTTTAATGAAGAACCTGAAAAGGAGAGCATCTTCAACAAATGATGCTGATCTAACTGGATGGCTAGAGGTACAGGAATTCATATAGATTCGTATCTATCACCCTCCACAAAACACAAGTCCAAGTGGATCAAAGACCTCAACATAAAATCAGATACACTTAATCCAATAGAAAACAAAGAGGAGAATAGCCTTGAACAGAGGAGAAAACTTTCTAAACAGAAGACCAATAGTGCAGACACTAAGATCAAAAATTAATAAATGAGACCTCATTAAAAAAATTTTCTATAGGCAAAGGACACCACCAATTGAGCAAAATATCAGCCTACAGAATGGAAAAATATTTTTACAAACTTCACATACAATAGAAGACTAATATCCAAAATATATAAAGAATGTGAGAAATGAGATATCAAAAAATAATATCAATCTAATTTTTATAAAATGGATAATAGATATAAACAGAATTTTTAGTAAAGGAATTCTAATGGTTGAAAAACTTAAAGAAGTGTTCAACATCTTTGGCCACTCCAACAATGTAACAATCCTTCATTGCTAGTGGGAGTGCAAGCTTGTACAGCCACTATGGAAATCAATATGGCCGTTCCTCAGACATTTACCTCAAGACCTTGCTAAACCACTCTTGGGTGTACACTCAAAGGATCCTCCATCCTTGCTCAGTATGTTCATTGCAGTTTTATTTATAATGTCCAGAAACTGCAAACAGATGTCCCTCAACAGAAGAACGGACAAAGTGTGATACTTTTGCACAATGGAGTACTATTCAGCTGTTACAAAAAAAAAAAAAAAAATGGCATCTTGTACTTTGAAGCAAATGAATCGATCTAATAAAAATCATCCTAAGTGAGATAACCTAGACCCAGAAAGATACATATGGTATGTACTGACTTCTGAAGAGATATTAGCCATAAAATAAATGATAATTAAGCTAAAATCCATAGACTCAAAATAAGTTAGACAAAGAGGAGGAAATAGAATGCATTTTGCAGGTAGACCAGAAGAAGAGGAATAAGGTTGGAGTGAGAAAGGGAGGAGAGGGAAAGTGCAACAAGGGACAGCTGGGATGGGGGGGAGGAGTGTTTGGCATGGTGGTATGGAAACTTAGTGCTGTGGAAATTTCCTGGTATCTATGAAGGTAACCCTAATGAAGACTTCTAGTAATAAGGGATACAGAATCTCAACTGGCCATCTCTTATAGCCAGGTGAGACTTCCAGTAGTAGGACTGGATTATATCTGATTGTGTTGTTGGCCCACATGGTCCCATGGAAACCCCCAAATAACCCAGGCTGTGCACTAAGGGTAATGGTTGCTCTCTACAAACTGACAGTGGGCTCCATTGCCAAGGACAATGCCCACGTGACTCATTAAACATGGAGAAATTGAGCTGGTGCCTGCATGGACCCTCTACTTCTTTGTTCTAGTCTCTCCTGCAGGGAGGTACTTTGCAGTACTAAAGACAAATGTGGATACCAACCTAGCCACAAAACCTTTGACTGACAATCTGTCCTGCCTACAATATATGCAAGGGTAATGGGGGCACAGAGCTTGGGAGAGAAGCCAAACAATGTCTGATTTGACCTAAGGTCCATTCCCCAAGAAGGAACTCATCCCTGACACTGCTTGGGTAAGCAAGAACCAGAGATCAGACAGCCCAGAGACCTAAGGTGAAACCAGGTCTAACAGACTTTAGAAAAATCAATAAAATAATTCCTAATTATATTCTGCTATATTCAATAGGTCACTGCCTCATCCAGCTGTAAGAGAGGCTTCCCCCGGCAGCAGATGGGAACAGATGACGAGAGCCACAGCCAGACTATGCAGAAATAGAGTCTAAATTGGAGATCTCCATTTAATACTTCCAACAGAACTCAGTGAATCCCAAAGAAGAGGAGGCAGAAAGATTGTAAGAACCAATGGAGGTGGAGGACATCAGGAAAACAAGGCTCTCTGAATCAACTGCGCAAGGTACATATGAGCTCACAGAACCTAAAGCAGCAGGCACAGGGCCTAACAAGGATCTGCACCAGGTCGTCTGACTATGTGCTATAGCTGTTAGCTTAGTGCTTTGATGGGACTCCTGAGTGTAAGAAAAAGTGGGTCTCTGACTCTTGTGCCTGCTCCTGGCACTCTTTTCCTCTTGTTGGATTCCTATGTCCAATTTTGATATGATAGTTTTTCTTCATCTTACTATACCTTATTTTGTCATGGTTGGATGTTATCTCTCTTAGTAGTCTGTTCTTTTCTAATGAGAGACAGAAGAGGAGTGGATTTGGAGGGTAAAGGAAGTACGGAGGAACTGGGAGGAGAAGAGAGAGGGAAAACTAGAAGTAGGGTATTGTATGAGAAAAAGAATCTGTTTACAATAAAAGAAAAATGTTTGTGTGGTGTGTTGTCTGCAGTATATGAGCTTGTTAGTGTGGAAGTTTATACTATGAGTAAGTGCGTGCTTGTGAGGGTGCACATTTGTGCTCCTACATGTAGAGTCAAGAAGTTAACTTATAGTATTATCTTCAGTCTCAACTTTATTTTCTAAGGCATGGTCTCTCTCTGATCCTGAACTTTATCAATCTAGCTAGACTATCTTCATGGAGCCCTCTGTTTCTGACACCCCAGTGCAGGAGTTACAGGAGTGTCCAACCATGCCTGGTTGTATACGTGGGTTCTAGAGATCAAAACTCAGTTCCTTCTTTCACCAAGAGGCTTTTACTTCAACTGAGCTATCTCCTCAAACACTCTTTTAGAATCTTTTATTATTTTTCAGAGTTTCATAGATGTATACAATAAAATATGATCATATCCACTTCTTGTCTCACTCTCCAAATCCTCCCATATCTCCCACAACACATTTCTATCCCAAATTCATGTCTTCTGATTTTCATAACCCATTGAATCCAGTTAATGTCATTTATAGGTAAATGAATGTATAGCAGTCACTAAAGTACATGAAAACCTTACCAGCCACCATATCCCCAATAAAGAATAACTCTCCCTAGGAAGCAACTGCCAGTAGCCCCTAAGTGCAGGGTGGGGCACCTTCTGTGTAGGTGCTTGGGTGGCTTGGTCTTGGATAGGTCTCATGCTGGTAAGCTGAGCTGCTGTGAGCAGTATAGTCATTTCCTTCAGAAATAGCATTCTTTGCCCTGAGCCTTGGTGGTGGTAAGGTTAATTTATATGCCCCATTTAGACCTGAGTATTCGCTCTCTTATGCCTATCACTGTGACCAACTATGCTTCTCTTTATTGACTGATGCCTAATGCAGAAAGAGGAGATACTCTGACCAAGGTTGAGAGTAGCTCAGCTTTATTGGTAAAACCATAAATATTTAGAAGGCAATTTAATAGCATAATCATTTAGTAAAATAGCAATGGCACTTCTATGATTATATGCAAACTTAAATTTAGAATATGAAGAATGAATTTTAACGGCTGGCAAGGTTCGTAGAGGAAGCTGCTGTTATGTCTTATGACCTGAGTTCAACCCTTGAGACCCACATGGTAGAAAGAGAAAAATGATGTTTCATAATTTGCCCTCTGGCCTCCACATATGTGCTGTGACAAGCCACATTATTCCCTAAACACATAACAGAGAAGTGTGACTTTTTAAAAAAGAATAGATTCACAAATAAAGGACATGGCTTATCAACTTCAGATGATATGATTCTTAGCAATATAAATGTCTCAGGTCAAATCAATTCTACTGTGGGATGAGAACAACACTTGTTAAGACCTAAGATAGACTTTAAGTAGCCATGCATCCTCAGGGGACATTCAGGGTACAACCCTCAATAAACCACAGGGCAAGGGCAAGAAGGACTCAATGTGCCTAATCTGTGCTTTCGCTTATTTCTGTTGCTGTGAATTCACGGGGACAATCAATGACCACCTGATTGTGACACCTGATGGGAAGATTCTTACTCCTTCTCCTAGCTAGAGACTAGTTATCAGCCATCTTCCATTCTGGCCAGGGACTTGGTTCAAAGATGCTTCTTTTGGGAGACCAATCACAGGCAGAGGAACTTTCTTCCTTCTCTCAAATGAGCTGTACCTGTTTCCCACGGAGGAGATTTGTTCATGCATTGAGAGACTACTGCTCCTGCATGGAAAGCCACTTTTTTTCTTTGGGATTCAGGAGCGGCTGTTTCAGCTGCAAACATCAAGAGCTTCCCCAGCCTTAATGGAGATCTGAAAGACAGGAGACCTACCACCTTCCCTCTGAAAATTCTCAGACTCACTCCACAAAAGTCTACCCTTCTCTGTAGCTGTGACTGCTATTGCAGTCTTTCTTCAGCTGAGCACTCTGAAGCCAACTAAAGAACCTAAGAGTTGTAACACCATCCAACTAGTTCAGTTCATTTTCATCTTGTTTCTACTTTTCCATTCAAGTTTCCACTCTCCTATTTGAATTGTTCTTACCTGGCAAATAAAAGGTACACTTGTTTTTCTTTTTTTGCTTCCTTTTCTTTTCTTATCTTTTCTTTTCAGTTCAGTTAGACACTCATTCTTAAAAACTAAACTGGGGGACAGGTTGAGAAAAACACCAGATCTCAACCTCTGGCCATTATATATGTGATGAACACATGTCAGACGGTTGGTTGACTCTCCAGTTGGGTTCTTGGCTTGCCCTCCCTTCAAGAGTGGAATGGAGACAGGGGAAAAAGAAAAGAAAAGAAGAGAAGAGAAGAGAAGAGAAGAGAAGAGGAGAGGAGAGGAGAGGAGAGGAGAG
>JADRCD010224211.1:1495-29456 GCA_019843815.1 Montemys delectorum | reverse complement strand
CTCCTGAGAGTAACTATGAGAATTGATAAAACCACAGTAATATTCTCAGGGAAGATCAGAAAGTTAAAGCCTGGCAGAGTATGAGCACTGGATGAAATAATTTCCTTCTCTTGAAACAATTGTGAAGATCACTTTTGACTGTATGTTTTCCAATTAAAGACTGTCTGTCTTTAGCTAGATTCCACAGAAACAGCTGTGCATTTGTGCAAAATGTACAGAGATATTTTTATTATCTTAGGTACTTGAAACATTGATAACTTGTTAAAGATAAGAGATAAACCCAAAACTAAAATAGAAAACAAACAAACAAGCAAACAAGTAAATAAAGATTGCAAATGGAACTTTCAAAGGTTCCAGCGCATTCTTAGGTGGTCCAAAGATAGCACTGTAAGAATCCCTCTGCAAGGCATTTTTAAAAAGTCTCACCACTGAATGTCTTCATAGACTTGTAAAGTATTGCCAGAGACTTAGACCTACACTCAAGTGCATGCATACACAGGCGCGCACGCGTGCGCGCGCGCGCACACACACACACACACACACACACACACACAAGGCTGGATAATTTATTGATGCAAAGCATGTAAAGAAATTGCATTCTCTCATTAGCTCAACACTGGGTCAAAAAGGCAAGGACTGTAGTAACCATAACAACAAATGTAGACTTTTCTAAATTAGAAAACGAATGAACAACTGTAAAAGGTGGCAAAAGCAAACAACCGATAGGGCTGAGTCTGCTTTCTTCTTTTTTTTTCCCATGTTGCTACCCTGTAACATTCAGAATATTGAGATTTACACAGAAAACTGTTAACCTTGTAAGGAAGCAGGTTATTACCCATGTACAAAGGGTAAAAAAATGAATTAGCAAAACGACCCTCAAGGAATGTAGACAGTAGGCTTACCAGATAATCCTTTTAAAATCAACTAATTTAAATTTACACAATGCAAAGAAAACCAGAAGAAACAAAGCAATTCAAATATCACACCAGACATCACATGTCATTCAGAAAGTATAAAGTGAAAGCACACATTTTGGATGAAATAGTTTGATAAAGTTCAAGCTTGGTACTGTCACTCTAGTCACTTACCCAAGGCTAATAAAATCATGGGCACTCATGGAGAAGCTACTACTTTCAGTCCCTAAACCAGAACAATTCCCAACTCCATCCTAAATCTGACCTTGCATCCACAGAGGAATGTCCCTCTCACTCACTCGTCACTGAAGGAGCTTCTTTTGCTGCATCATATTCAGGCCCTACAGAGATTCACAACTGGTCAAATGCAGGGAAAAACCCACTCCTGGAGTCCTAAAAGGCTATCCCCAATTGTTACATTGGCATTGGGACACATACACATAGAAATAGGATGCATTATGGGAGAGGGGACTGGCTTCCTGGAGAATCAGCCTTCTCCAGGATCAAGGCTTCTGATAGTTTATACAATTTCAAGTCATCAACTCAAAACATATGCATATATAAGCAGCTCTAAATGGATCACTCAACTTTGTTTAGTGTGTATGTGTGTGTGTGTGTGTGTGTGTGTGTGTGTGTGTGTGTGTTGAGGAGTGTTTGCGTTTACTGTGGATATGATGTAAATTATAGCAAGTAGTCATGAACTAAATTATCAGAAAATAAATTAATTGTAAAAAACAATACAGGGAATTAACAGTGTGAATCAGAAGAGGAATTCGTGAATGAGAACATGGGGTAATTGGAATTATTCAGTTTTAAAGTTACACATTAAAAATGATTAAGAAGAGGGAACACAATGCTGGAGTCTTGTGAAATGCCATTAAGCACATAGCACACATGCCACTGAATGGTCCAGAAATGAAGTAAAATGAAAAAAGTACAGAATGAATAGTGGGAGTAGTGACAAATGTCATTAAAATAGGAATCCACATCCAAGAAGCTCAAAAAAATCTTGTGGGATAAATGTAATGGAATCCATATTTTGATAGGTCATATGCTGCTAAGGCCAAAGAAAGAATATTAAAATAAGCAAGTGTGACTTATCACATACAGAAGAGCCCTCAATGGCTGAATAATTGATAATTTCTCATCAGAAACTACAATGTGTAGAAAATATTCAAGTGGATTATGCAAAGTAACCAGAGGAAAAGGTCATCGAAGGAGAATTATGTATCACTCAAAACCAACTTTCTAAACTAAAGGAGATGTTGAAATATCTCCAGGTTTATAAGACCAAGCATCATTAGTATCTAACACAATCTTTTTATAAAATATTAAGGGGACTATTTCAAACAGACTTAAAGCATGAAAATAATTTTACAGTTGATTTGAAGATGAGTGTAGACACATTAACAGTAACCAATATTTTATCTGAGATTTTATAAGTATAAATTCATAAAGGATAATGTATAACTTTATAAAGTTTATCTGTATAAATATATTTTCTTTGAGGATTTCACAAATATAGAACTATGAGAGTAAGCTTGTAATTATGGAGAAACTCAGGGGCTAAAGAGACGCCTCATTAGGGAAGTACTTGTTATTCATGGCCCTGAGTATGGTGTCTGGCTTCCACATATATGCATGTTCACATACAGCCCCTTAATTTTCACCTGCATAAGCACAGAGATACATGTCTGCTCATAAAGAAGATCAAAGAAGATAAGACCTTTACACTAATTATATACTTGTTGCCTGGTGATCTCTTATGCATTTTATCCCAGTGCTTGGGAGGCAAAGACAGGTGGTTCTCTGTGAATTTAAGGCAAACCTGGTCTACAGAGTGAGTTCCAGCTCATCTAGAGCTACCTTGTTAGACCTTGTTTCCAACATAAAAAAAAAAGCTAAGTAAGCTATAGTTTGCTGGGAGGTAGTGTGTTCCTAGCACTCAAGAGGCAGAGGGTAAACTTTTGTGAATTTGAGCCCTGCCTGGTCTACAGAAAAGAGTTCCAGGACAGTCAAAGCTACAAAGTGAAACTATATCTCAACAATTCAATACATAATTTGTACTCATGTTTTTTGCAGCACTATTACTAGTTTTCATAGTACCCAGTGTGTAGAACCAAAACAGATACATTCAGTGTAATAATGAATTAAGAATAAATAGCCTCTCTATATAAAGTAGTATGACTCAATCATTATAAAATGAAAGTTGGATATTTGCAGCAAAATAAATAGGAACTACAGAATCAAGTCAGTCACAGAAAGACAAAAGCATATGCCCTTAGTCACACACGTAGAAAATACATTGGCTTTATTGAAGTATAATGGAATAGTGTAAGGGACCTGGGTAGAAATATATATGGAGTTGGATGGTGTGGAATGTGTACATATATGTTAATACCATACCAATCACAATTAACTTACACAATTGAACAGAAAAACATAAATTAGAAATCAAGTTGCTACTATTGAAATCAAGTTGCATTTATCAGAAATAGATGATTAGGAATTAATGTGTCAGTTGCAACTCCCAGAATAATCACTAAAAATAAGAACTGTAAAAACAATAAAAATAAATCAAAGGAAAAACACTACATTATATATCGTGTGTAAAACAAAACTCTAACAGAAGGATAGAAAAACAGAAAAGATAACCATGTAAAACAAAGAGAGAAATGCCATTACTGGACTGAATGCACACTGATTGCTACAATTAAGCTGGAAATGACTTCCAAAACATGCACCTTATTGTCACTGAGGTTTAGAGAAATGCAGGGAATTGGAGGAATTTTATGGAAGCAGTCTCTTTCCATAAAATTAATTAGCCAAAACAGACATAAAGCAATTTGCTTTATCCCTCTCCCCAAATCCTTTCCTGTTGCTGCTTGAGCTTTCATATTGTCTGCAGGTACGTTTTCTGCATGTGGAAGGATGTGCAAGCCTTTTGTTCTTATTTTGCCTGTGTGGTTTCTTCTTGCTGGCCCTATGCTTAGTGAAATATAAAAAACCACCAGCAATTATTTGAAAATATTGTAGTTAAGTTTCATATATAGTTTAGACAGACAACTACAAATTCAACAATTTATCAGGAGAGAGACTTTTATAACTTTTGAAGTCACAGTATTTCATCTTGTATACTTTTTATAATGTATCATTTTAAACAGAGTTTCAAGTGTGGTACCATTACCTACATATCTTTATTTTATAACAAGATTGAAAAATCCAGAATGGATTGTCTGAATAATTGGCCAATTTTCTGGAAGAATATATTTTTTTTTTGTAATAACATATTACACTTTGAAGGAAAGCCAGGCCTTACTGTTGCTTCAGTGAGGAAAAATGTAGGCAGGAGACATACTGAAATATTTTACAGGAAGTAATAATCCTTCCTTGAGTTGGATTTACAGTTAACAATGGTAAAGTTCCTAGATATAGTCTCAATAAGTGTTAAGGCTGTGTACTAGAGATATAGCTCAGTAGTAGAGTAGTTCCCTACCAGGCAAGTGCCAAGCATTCAGGCTCCATTACTCCCATGAAAGGAGCAATGATTTGGTGTGTATATCTGCTAGACAAGTGTTTACACCGGCATATATGAAGCCCTGAGTTCAATTATCAGAATCTCATCATGCCATGGTCACTGATACCTCCAATATCATCATCCAAGGTTGCCTGAAGATCAGAATCTTAAGGTTTCCCTCAGCTAAAAAGCAATCTTACAGCCAGTCTTGGCTACATCACACCTTATATTTCAACCTGAATTGCTCTTCTAACACAACAAAGCATAATTATAAGCCAGTCAAATACATAGAGAAACTATTGTATTTAGTTTTTAAACGTATAAAAATAGCAATTTTTTTCATTGCCCCTTCTCATTGCAATTAGACAACTACACCAACTCTAGACATACAGACAAGTCCTGCCCTGCCTGCAGTGAGACATACCCAAAGATGAGAAGGGCTGTTTGAGGCAACCACAGATGGAACCCCACTGAAAGTAACCTATTTTCAGGCCGGTCTACGAGAACATTTGTCCTATCTGCAACCTGTAGGACTGAGAACCTGGGTCACACCTGGAAGCAAGCAGCAAACTAAGGGGATAATGATGGCAAGGGTTGAAACAAAGGTGATATCTGATCATAACTCATAGTTGTCTCGAAATTAAAAAGAAATCAGCAATGAGGCTAAGTGTGTTCCTTATTACTCATTGTCACGTAAGACGGGGCATCCCATTCAATTGAAATTTGCCATTTGGTGAGGTTCAGTGACCAGTAGTTTCTGTGTGTCTACCTATCTCTGCGATCTGTGAGGCTATATCTATCTGCATCCAGGCCTAGAGTCTTATATCAGTATTGGGAATTCAAGCTCAGGACCTCAGGCTTGCATAACAATTGCTTGTATCCACAAGTCACCATCCCAGCCTCAAACCATGCATACGTTCTTACATTACTGTAACCATTCTATGATAAATTACTGTATTAAAGTCATCATTTATGTTAAGTTCAATTTTTTTTTTGCTAACTTAATGATCTCTTCTTATTTGCTTTACTTAAAGTTGTTTTCAGTGAAGTCTTCATTTCTTTTATCAGCAGTTTTACCTTCGTTTTATTTTTCTTAAATATTCCTTCTGTGTCTTTTCTTATTATTTTTTTGGCCATTCTGGAGCACCTACATTTTGGGTTGATTTATGTACTTAGTAAGGAATTGGATTTTAACTTATGTATTCTAGCTGGTTAATTTCTGAACAAATGAGCTGTAACAATTAAGATTTTTATTTTTTTCATTAAGATTATTTTTACAAATAGGTAATATGTTTGATCTCAAATGTTTCATTTCATATTATCATTTTAATTTGTTTAAAAATTAATGTTTATTACCTTATTTCTTATCTGTATGCTCTCTAGACTTGCCATACCCTGGAGGGCCAGAAGAGGGTGATATTCCTTGGAACTAGAGTGTCAGATGGGTGCAGGGTCGGGTCCTCTGGAAGAGCAGACTGTGTTCTTAACCAGTAAGGCACCTCTTCAGCCCCTCCTGCTGCTATTTTTTTTTTACCTAGGAGGTTAATGTTATTACACATTGCTAGACTTTCTTCTCTATTACTTTCTTTTAATGAAAAACCTTTTTAAAAAATACTTAGCAATTGTGTGGCTGATTTTGAATGAGATTGCTATAGGTCTCTTGCTGCTCTTAGATATTTATTTATATGGTGTGGTTCACCGCCAGGGTCATCCCTTCCTCCATGACTTGCTCCATCCTTCCATGGAGAAGACTATCATCCTATTATCAGTAGACCGAGCCCAATCCGTGGTCTCCATTTGTGTGTCAGTTCCTTATGTCCAGCACACATCTGTGTTACCAGTCTTTAGAAGAAAACTATGACTAATATGCAAAGTCATGACTCACCTGACTAACACAACAAAGTCATTGCAAAAGACAGCTACAAAAAGAATAAAAAAAATAATAGACTATAGAGTACAATTTTTCAGGAGTTCTCAAATTTATAAAGAGAGGACAGAGATAAAAATGAGAAAACTGATGGATAAACTATGAACATTACAAAGATCTTAAAGATGTAAAGCCTGGATCCTGAACAGGAAATTGGGGAGAGAGAAAAGAAGTAGAGTTAATCATGAAAAAAAAAATACAGTATTTTGAGTCAAATAAAAATGGTATAAAATAAAATAGATCATCAAAATCTAGGAAAAACACTTAGGATATTTTAAAAATACATATGAAGTAATATTGAGAAGTTAGATATTGAGAAGCAGTCATTTGGCATAAAATCTGCAACTATGATTATTGAACAAAGAATTCTCAAGGCATACAAAGCCAGACATGCATTCTTCTTTAACCCAAGCCTCAGATATCTTCTTATGTTACTATAATCATTTACATGTAATTCATCCCGAGGAAGTATTCACTGGTGACCATGAACTTACAGGAGATACTATAGAAAGAGCAAGACTGGGCCAGCAAAATTGCTTAGTGGCTAAAAGCATTTGTTATGTAAGACTTGTGACTCTTAATTCAATCTCTGGAAGCCACAGTGGAAGGACAGAATTGACTCCCAAAATTGTTCTCTGATTTTTACAGAAATGTTATTTAATAAACACACACACACACACACACACACACACACACACACGTACACACACACGACTACCACCACCAACAACAATAATATAATAAAATCAAATGTATGTATACAAACTAGATCTTTCATTGGTAAACTGTGACTACCTCATATAACATATTAATAAGGAATGATTCTAATTATAGTTTTGAAGACTACTTTATGACCAAAGAAAACTTTTCTTTAAGATTTTAAATGACACAAGAAACCTTTAAAGATCATGTTGTTGGCTAGTATGCAATTATTTACAACATTACTTATATACCAACACTACCAAGGTACCAGATTTTCACATTTTACCATTAACCATGAGATATGTTTACTGTTGGTAGGTTCTGGGATCCATAGTTACAAAGTAATTTGTAAGAACTTTAAAGGAATGGACTCTGTTCATGAGTAGTTACAGAGTAGTCTTCCTGTTGTTACTAACCTTCCCTCTATGTACACATAATGAATTACAATTGATATTAAAGCACTAAGCATTCTACCTTTAGTGTTATTGTTACATTATGAAAATAATTTGTGACTGAATATATTTTCTGGTAAAATGCCTCAGGAAATGAGAAATGTTTTAAGAAAACTATGTATTTTTGGAATCAGTAAACAGGAGAATTATATTAACTTTTCTCTAATTATGAACAACATAACAAGAGACAGCAAAAGAAAGTAAAAATAAGTATTTTGAGACACTGTGCACTGCAGGTAAGTGTTTCCATCCACTATCATTTGCTTTTACTTCATATCAAGCTGAACACCTAGTTCTAACTCATGGAGACTACTGATATTATTAAGTAACATGATCCTTTCCACTTCTCAATTATCTTGCACTATCCTGGGATTGTGGATTGAAAAGGAGAACATGGAAGATTAAAAAGAATTTCTAAATCTAAATATCGGGCAGTTTTGAAAGGTCTCCACATGGTTTTGAAGATTAGAAGAACCTTAAAGCAAAGCAATGTGTTACTACAGAGCTATGTTTTCTTAAACATTGATTTGAATCCTGGAGGCTAATTCGGATAACTCAGAATATATTATCATCTGTTTGTTTGGAGGAATACCCATAACATTTTCTTAGATGTGAAGAAGCTTGTGTCTGTGGTCATGACTCTACCTGAAAATCCATTGAGCTGCTGAGTTTTTTCTAGTCACCCTATAAGGTGCTTACATTTATGAAAGGGCAAGGTGGAATCCTGAGAGAAGGATGCTAACATCCAGCCTCAGGGAATCCCAGCCTCTCTACTAGACTCTGTGGGCACTGCCCTTGCACATACACATACCAGATACCATACCAGACCACCAAAAATACACATAATTAAAATTGTGAAAAAATCCTTAAAAAGTCACTGTTGTTTTAAACAGAAGAATACATTTCATGGGATCTTACAGCTTTAGAGTGTGAGCCCATGACTATAATGGCAAGGGGCTTGACAACAGGCAGCAACGTGGTGTGAAGCAGTGGCTGTGAGCTTACATCTGATCCATCATTACAAGATTACAAGGTAGAGAGAGAGAGAGAAACTGGAAAGATCTGGGCTTTTGAAATCTCAAAGAACCCCCCTCAAGCCCTTCCAAGGTCCCAGAGAGAAGGATCTAGTGGACAACCCATCTTGCTGGAGGATTTCAAAAGTTAATCCTGAGAGAAAAAACAATTCTACAATTTTGAGCCAAATTTGAAGTGAGCTTTAATTGGCGGTTACATAAAAAGGACTCTGGCTAGATCCTCCTCTACGTTCCCAGGAAATAGCCCCAGTCACATTTTTCAGGGGCTTATAAAGGCAAACCCCACAATTTCATTGGATTTCCCAACAGGTCCAATCAGGAGCCAGCACACATCTTAAAGTATATCCTGCCCCTGTACCTCCTGCCCACGTGTAATCAAGTTTGTTTGGGTGAAAACAAACTTGTTTAGGGTATTAAAAAACATGTAGCTTATTATTTTCCAAGAACTAGGACTCCCAGGGTTCCAGTTACCTTGCCCTTGAGCAAGTTGGGCTTAGATGGTAACGTTGGCTCCTACATAAAAGAGCTGGCCAGATTTCCTTGACTATGAATGCCAATTCCTGTCTCCTGCCTGTGCCTTAGCTTCCTAAATATTCCAAAGTTGAAGATGGGACTCAGGTCTTGTCTGGCCCAGCACAGGTCTCTAGAGCCACTGATGTAAGTTAAAAAAAGTTACTATTAATATTTCAAATAAATATAAAACAAACAAAATAAAGTTATACTTAGTTTACATTAAATGTATTAAAATGAATATTTTCACGCTTTTAGGATAGAAGCATTTGTCTTTAAAATGCTGTGATAGAATATTAGCATTTTATGTATCAAATACAAATTCTTCCAAATTAAATATTCCTTCTTATTAGATAAAATCATCATTTTAAAAAAATCAATAAAAGTTATTTACAAGTTTAGAACACATAGGAGTGGTTAGAATATAATGTGAATAACTATTACTTAATTATTTTATTGATGATTTGTTCAACAAGATGAAACCCATATCTATTATGGGCCCAAGAACTTATGGATGAATAGCTAACACATTGTATGAGAGAATCTGTTTATATTACTAAGCCAAAGATATATAGTATTACACTGACTCCTAATGATTTATCTATAGATAAGTACATCTCTTAAACTAATCAGGGTGGCTTAATTTTGGAGTAGATGGTAATTAACAGAGACCCACAAGGTGCTACGGTACTGATCATAAAAAGACTATGGAAAATTGTGTCCTACATGGTACATCAGCATCACTTACCTCCTACAGGGCTCAGTGTCACTGGGGAACAGCAGAAGAAAGAATATACGAACCAGGTGTGACAGATAACTACAGTTGTCTTCCAGACATGGCAGGGAAGAGCATGTACATGTACAACAGAGCAACAAGACAGTATGTATAAGACATGCGTAAACATAGCCCAGAAAACACTCAGTTATAGAAGAAGGAAGTGGTTATGAAGTCCCACATCTGGCTGAGGAATTGTTGGTAATGGGTTGCTTCCAGTTAAAGAAGAGTTTTCTTTAAGGGTGGGTCCATTTCTGAGTATTCCTCTCTTCAGTGGAAAGTCACACATCCAGTTGTATGTACATGAGCAGTAAACAATAAATAAATTGACAGAATTTGTGGAGGGGTAACCGGGAAGTGGGCTAACATTTGAGATGTCAACGAATAGAATGATTAATTTTTTAAGAACTGCAGCTTCTCTAACCTCACAACTTGACGTCTGTTCATATCCACGTATCCTAGGGATTCTGAGCTTTGTTTTTCCTTTTTTATGATTTTATTTTTTTTATTAATGCATTTTGTATTTCTTCCATTATTTTTTTACAGTCCAGTCATTCTCCTTCTCCTGGTCTTCCCTCTGACTGTCCCTCATCCCAGACCTTCTCCCCGATCTCCAAAAGGATGTCCCTAACTCTCTCACCCCCGCACCACCAGACCTTCCCTCTCTCTGGGGCCTCAAGTCTTGCCAAGGTTAGGTGTATCTTCTCTCTATGAGGCAAAACCAGGTAGTTCCCTGTTGTATATGTGTCAGGGGGCCTCATAGCAAGTGGTACACGCTGCCTGGTTGGTGACTTTTTGTCTGAGAGATCTCCAGGATCCAAGATAGGTGAGACTACTGGTCTTTCTATGGGGTCTCCCTCCTCAGCTTTTTCCAGCTTTTCCCTAACTCAACCACAGGAGTCTCTGACTTCTGACCTTTGGTTGGATGTAAGTATGTGGATCTGAATCTTTGAGCTGCTTGTTGGGTTTCTCAGAGGGCAGTTATGATAGGCTCTTTTAAGCAAACCATAGGATCAATAATAGTGTCAGGCCTTTGAGTCTCGCCTTGAGCTGGATCCCAATTTGGGTCTATCTCTGGACCTTCATTCCCTCAGTCTGTCCCTGCAGATTTTTTTTTTTTTTTTTTTTTTTTTTTTTTTGACAAGAACAATTCTGGATCGGAGTTTTTGACTGTGGGATGGCCATCCCTCCATTTCATAACCTGTCTTTCTATCTTTAGGAGATTAAAAAATACATTTTGAGCTTGATCACACACTTACCCCCACTGCTCCCACCCTTCCCTACTCAGACTCATACTTCCCATCTTGCATCTGCCCTCTACCCCCTCCTCTAGCCTCTATGAAGGTGCTCACCTACCCACCTTCTCCCACCCCACTGCTCCAGCATGCTCCTATGTGGAGTATCAAAGGACCAAAGGACCCTCCCATTGAAGTCAGACAAGGCCATCCTCTGCTACCTATGTATCTAGAGCCGTGGATCCTTCCCTGTACACTCCTTGGCTGGTGGTCTAGTCCCTAGGAGCACTGGGCAGTCCAGCCAGTCAACATTGTTTTTCCTATGGGGTCGCAATCTTCCTCTGCTCCTCCAGTCTTTATTCCATTTCCCCCACCAGGGTCTCAGAGCTCAGTCCTTGGTTGGCTCCAAACATCCACATCTGAGTTAATTGGTTGATGGGAGACCCTCCCACAGAAGAGCCACACCAAGTTCCTGTCAGCAAGCGCCTCTTAGCAACAACAACAGTGTCCTATTTGGTGTCTGCAGATACTGTTACTGGGGTCTTTTAAATATATTTGCTGTCTAATTCAAGTGGATGCAGGGGATTTGATGAATAAACACAGTGGATCATGTTTCATAAAATGTAATTTATAAAATACAGGGAAAGGTCCAGAAGAATGCAAAGCAGAAGCACATACAATGGCTTTATCTAGAAGAAATTTTGGGAGTATACCCCAAACAATATGAAATTGTAATGCTTTGCTTAGGTTAAATAAATTATGAATATAACCTATAATGTTGTTTTTACAAGCTAATCTTAAATTGTGCATTGGAAGATAACACTTTTACTTTTACATTTCATACAATTGATTAAAACTTATTTTTAATTTCAAGTCAGATGGAAGAATGTTTTTGTGCACTTCTACAGAATATACTGAGGTTAAAAAAGTAGAAAAATCAGATATTGTGGAGTTTAAAATATACCAGATGTGATTTTTTTCCAGTGTGGTTTTGTAGAACTAGAATCAATAATGATCTATGTAAATTGAATTAAGCCTGTTCTGTAGCGTGGAAATAACCAAAATGACATTTAAGGGCCTTTTCTAGTCCCAGCTTTAAAATTTCCCCATTATGGCTAAGTTTTTTTAGCAGCAAACGAGAAATATGTATATATTATTGATTGGTTTGTATTATTTCACAATGAAATGAAACATTTTATGCTTCCTTGGAATAGCTATGCTGAATATTTCCCTGATCAATAATCACGTTAGTTTCAGCTTCATGTGTCCCCAGTGCAGATTTTATGGGCTGGTCTGCTTGCATTATTTGATGATTCTGACAGTGGCTGACATTACTTCACTAAAATGAGTGGAGAATGAATTATCTGCACAGAGCTATTTGCATCACCTGGCACATCAGCAGAAGCCAAATTGTGCTCACTTCTTATATTACAGCATTTGATTTGATAGTTAGGCTGCACATCTCCATGAAGTGTTTATATGGTTTGATAATAGACTTCTAGTACGTATAGGAAATACAGCATTGCAGTACATGATGGGGGACTAGAAGCAGTATGTAGAACTTGGTTTGTGAACTGGCATCTTTACAGGAAGGATTGATAATACCTGTGATCTCGGTTAGGGTTGGAGGTGAACTAGGGGTCAGAATTTGATTGCTTTAAAAAAAATTCAGTAAAATCTTTAAAGTATTATAAAGGATAGAAAATGCCTGTACCACTGCAAATGTGCACACTTATTACTGGGTTTACAATTCCCTAAAGGGAAAAGTGTGAAGACAATTGTTAGGACGTTAGGGACATTATGGAGGGTACAGAGCATGAGAACGGTAGTGATAACAAAATCAAAGGTTGATGCCAGTTTGCAAAATAGAAAGCAAGTTTCTCTTATAGGGATGGGCAACAGATATAAGAGAAGCAGGGCTAAGCATTTCGGTTCAAAGTCCTGTGAAGTGCATGGAATCCTATTATCTTTAAGTACAGAGACTGGGTTATATAACCTGTGTGTTAGTGGAGCATTTGCAAAAAACAAAACAAGACAAAAAAACAATAAAAACAAAAACAAAAGACAAACAAACAAACAAACAAAAACCCAAAAAGGCTTCTGTGAGCACAGGGCTTTCCTCAAAGGGCTTTTCTCTGCTTTCCTTCACTCAAATGACCCATACCATCCTCATCTAAAGAGTCACATGACCACTAAGAGAGTTGAGTGTTAATGTTTGCACAGTCCTAAGAGCTGAGCAACCATCCTGTATGTACATATTATGTATGTACGTATGTATGTATGTATATGTATATATGTATGTACATATATGCATATTAGATATTATGAGGATATATTTGGGGATACCAAACCTACAACTTCTTTAAAAAACTAATATTAATAAGTTGTAAATTAATATAAACCAAGACCTTTAAAAGTAAATTATTCAGATTTTTAACAGTCTATAAAGTAAGAATTATTGTTCATCTTTTGAAAACAAATTCAGAAAGGTTAAAGTTTACTAACATTATAAGGACATATTGCCATTCACACAGGGATCTGGATATATCTGTGGGTATTCTACTCATCCACTCAACCTATGATTTTGCACAAATTGTTCTGTCAATAATATACTCATTAAGGATTTAATATTTAATAAATTTATCAAGGACTTGCAAATTCACTTAATTCTCACATACCTATCATATATTTAATCTTTTGATGTTGACTTTCACCAAAATTATGTCAGCAAATTAAAGCAACATATTCCAAAACACATATTAGAAAGCTAATTCTTCACATTAGTGTTTCTTATTTAAAACCTATTATTGTCAATGAAAAGAATCAACATTGTCTCTTTAAATCTAATACATAAAAATACAAAATAAACATCATAACACCATTCTCAGTTTAGAGATACAATCTTAATGCTACAATTGAAATTGTGAGCAGCACATATCACATCTTGTTTTATAACTCTTCAATTTCAAGCTAATCTACATGTCTGTGGTCAATCACACATCATCACAGGCATGTTTCACACTGTCCTTCCTTTCTACATCACTAAAATCAGTTCTTAAATATAAGAATTGGATCTCTATTGAGACTCAATTCACACTGAAGTGGGTGGCAGGTACATCCTGTACACCCATCCTATGCACCTAGCTATAAACCAAGTAGACCAGTGGACACCTATGTATGGTTAAGTTGTAAAAGGTAATTATCTTCATGATAATTGCCTTCAAGAGAAGTTTTGAATTTTTTCTCCAATGTAATTTTTAAATTATTCACAAAACAAAACAAAGGAAGATAAAAATTATGACTACTTACTTTAAGAGACCAATTTCCATATCACGTTTACACATATGTCTATATACTGGAACACAACTTGGTTGATTTTAAGGTTCTTTTATTCATAAATTTATATAATTTCCAAATAAAAAAAACTTTGACCTCTTCCTTTCTTGTTTCCCATTGATCCCCTCCAATTGTCACATTACAGTAGGTAAGACTTCACGTGATATATGGAATAGCTATGGTGAGGATGGAGCTTGTCTTGCTCCTGTTCTTGAGTTTAATTCCATTCACACTGATGTCAGTTGTGGGCTTGCTGTGAATGGCCTTTTGTATGTTGAGGTACACCCCTTCTTCCTCTAGTCTCTACAGGACTTTTATTATGAAGGGATCTGGATTTTGTCAAAAGTCATTTCTACATGCAATTCAACTTCCTTTCATGCTAAACTGAGAGAAAAATGAATTGTTGGGAAGAAAATGTCCCTTTAACAAATGGTTCTTTAAAAGCTGGATACTTATACACAGAAGGTAGAGCTAGAATCAGCCCAAATGGAATAATGTCCTTATCTAAGTTCTGAATCTTTGAGATTGCTAAAGCTATACTTGGTATAGACAAAAGAAAAATTAAGTATAGATAATTAGTCTATGAATAAAATGCAAAACGTTCAGGAAATAAAAACAAAAATTAACAAATAGGATTGTGTGGAATGAAAAAGAATTTGTTCAAAAATTCTTTGTTGGAAAAGACAACATCTATAAAATAGAAACTCTTTTTTGTCAGCTATTTGTGACATATATTATTATCAAGAATATACATAGAGAGAACACAAGAAAAATAAAATAATACACTAAAACTCTAATCAGTTAGTGGAAAATTAAATTCAACAACAGTCTTCAAAAGAAGAGCTAGTGAACAACTGTTTGAAAATACATACAATATATTTAGTGATCAGAGAAATGGTAATCTAATGTCTTTGTGATCCTATGGCACTCTGGTCAGAGTGGCTATTTTCAGGAATACAAACTAAAATAAATATGGTTGAAAAGGAATATCTAAACATTGTTAACAAGAGTATAAATTAAGACAATCACTATGAAGTCAATATAGAGTTTTCTCACACAAATAAATATTGAACAATAATATGATCCTACTCCTGAGTATATACCAAATTGCACCAAAGAAAGCAAATGTTAAGGACATCTGAACTGCCATATTTACTGAATCACTATTCAAATTAACAAAGTTATAGAAACAGCCGATAGGTTTATCAATGTATGAGTATGCAGAGAATATGTGTCATATATAGACAAACAAACACAACAACACTGACATACTGACATACATGCACACTGACACAAACATATGCAAACACACACACACACATATACACACAAACACAAACACACTGATACTCACATATATGCACAGTAACACACACATGTTATTACTATCCAGCTATGAAATATGAGATTCTTCAATTTGTAAAAAGTGAATAGAACCAGAAATGACATGCAAGATAGATTCATGCTAGCTAGATATTAAAAGACAAATATCATGTTTTCTCATATGAGTCTATATTTACAAAATACATGGAAATTGAATGAGAAAGAATATTTAGGATGTAAAGGTAATCCTAGGAAGGAGAAAGGGAAAGCCAAAGACTATAGAACTTTCTGTAAATAGGTTGAGTAAAAATGTCCATAAAGATAAAAAAAAAATGAAGAGCTAAACCTAATATATCAGGGAAAGGATGCAAAACTAAAACTATAAATAAATATAAAACATAGTAATCAAAAGTGAAAAAAAACACGAAAAATATTCAAATAAATGAACAGTTCATGTTAATGAGAAATCATGAACACTCACGTGATTCTAAAACAAGCAAGGTCTATTTACATCTAGCCTGGAGTATGCAAAATCTAAAGAAACAAAAGATGAAAATAAACTGATAGAAAAATATATGAATGAAATCAAGCAGGGCTGGATTTCTAAGTGCAAGATAAATTGACTGATTTCATGATTTGTAATTCAGTTTGCTCATTTGCATAAAATGAATATTACATTAACAAAACTTATGAAAGCTTTAGGGTGTACAGGCCATATAATATGTTTTCTAAATATATAAAATGAAACATGATGTTATATTGATAAATATCAGCATCATACTAGAAAAGCTTACCTAGTTAGTTCCATCTAAAGGTCACCAATTGTAAAATATTATTTGAATAGCTATATTATGTTTACCTTAGTAATGATATGTGTGTGTATTTCTAAACACATCAGTACACACATACAGACACATACACCTTAGCTCTGTAACAGGAGACAATTCGGATTTATAGGTCAAGTGATTGTTTAAAAATATGGACTTTACTTGGAAGAGTAAGAAAATATCAACACCTTATAATAGCACTCTTTTTTTATTAGATGTTTTCTTTATTTACAATATCTCCTTTCCAAGGTTCCCCTCCCCCCAAAAAAAAGAAAGAAAGAAAGAAAGAAAGAAAGAAAAGAAAAAAAGGAAAAAAGAGAAAAAGAAAAAGAAAAAATACCCCAAAACCCCTGTTCCCTCTCCCATCCCCCTGTTCACCACACCACCCCCTCCTGCTTACTGGCCATGGCATTCCCCTAAACTGGGGCATAGAAACTTCACAGGGCCAAGGGCCTCTCCTCCCACTGATGACTGACTTGGCCATCCTCTGCTATACATATGCTGCTGGAGCCATGAGTCCCACCATGTGTACTTTTTGGTTGGAGTTTGAGTCCCTGGGAGGTCTGAGGGTACTAGTTAGTTCATATTGTTGTTCGTCCTAAGGGGCTGCAAACCCTTCAGCTCCGCGGGTCCTTATTATTACTATTATTTGAATTATAAAAAATAACATTCTACAGAATGATTTAAATATGAAATCTCTGTAGCATCCTATGTGTCTAGTAATAAACAAAGAACAAAAATATTATAAAGGACAAAAACTGTTTACATCAAGGAATGTTTTAACAAATATATGTATTAAAATCGCTTATGATCTAAATATGTAGTATCTTGATATTAAATATTTATAAGTGAATACTTTCTAGTTACTGGCTCACTCAGGTCCTGAATAAAATCCATTTTTAAGAAGATACAATATTTTGGACACTAAATGCTAAGAAATTGGTAATTCAAAGTTATTCTCAGTCATTTATTGAGTAACACTGTTAAAACAGTAACCTGAATTTATAGTAGAAAGCCAGAAAAACTGTGATTGAACTGTCAAATAGAATATTAAAATATTATGAAATACAAGTGAATATACCTGAAATAATAGTGGTAAATGAATAGTGAAAACTATGATTCATAAGATTCTCTGGATTACTAAGAATTCTTAACTATATATCATTTCATTTTCTCAGAAATGAGAAAAGCAATTCCATAAATTTGACATAGAAATGCCAAGGGATAGTGGGGAAGTGACCTTACCATGAGGAAAAAAAAAAAAAAAACGCAAGGGACTTTGATGCATTTGTTTACAAAGCTACTGTGTGTGTACATGTGTATGTGGGGTGGGTGCATATGTGTAAGAGGTTGGGATGTGCTTGTGTGTGTGTGTGTGTGTGTGTGTGTGTGTGTGTGTGTGTGTGTTAATGTTAGATACTGAATCTCCAGCACCCTCTTTAAATTTTCCCATTTATAGAGAAGACTTAGGAAATAATAATCTTTCACCACCTTCAGATTTTGAGAACCACTTGTTCTGAACCTTCTGTTCTCAGTAAGAAGAAACAATCAGAAGAGTTGGAACTGTTAACCTGCCTACACCCACACATCAAAAGCAAGTACTTCACAGACCACAGGAATCTCAAGAAGAAGGAAGACCAAAGTACAGATACTTTGGTCCTTCTTAGAAGAGCCAAAATATCCATGGGACAAAAATATACAGAGACAAAGTATGAAGCAGAGAGTGAAGGAAAGGCCATCCAGACTGCCCCTGACCCAGGATGATCCATCCCATATAGAGTCACCAACCGCAGACACTATTGTGGATGCCAAGAAGTGCATGCTGACTGTAGCCTGCTCTAGCTTGTCAAAGGCTCTGCCAGAGCTTGACATATACAGAGGCAGATACTGGCAGCCAACCACTGAACTGATCACTGGGTTGTTGGGTTCCTCCCTTCCTGCCTCAACTCCAAGACATCTGAGCTTACAACAGGAGACTCAGTTCACGCCTGCTGTGCCAAGATAAAGGCCCACTGCTCTGAGTTCAGCCTTCGAGGATTCCAGAGAAAGGTGTGCCTGCTGGCTGGCACATCTGCTAGCTGAAGACATCTGCTACTGACCTCCTCCTCCATGTGGGCTGTACCTCCAACCTCTCCCAGGAGCTCAGACCTGCGGGAACATCCTGAGCCGCTGCCATCAAGAACTCTTGCCCCATAGCCAGGCTTCTCTGACTCTTTCCTGACTCCTCCCGAATTGTTTATGTTATGCAAATGTCACTGTAACATATAGATCCAGTTTTCGCTTTCTGTGTCCTTATAAATACCAAACCCCAAAAAGTAAAATTGGAAGCTTTGATTGGGACACAACTTGGCTTCGGGTCTTTTTGTTCTCAAATTCTTGTGTTTCAGGTCATCTTCTCCCTTCGGCTGAGGGAGAACCCAGTTCATGAAACTGCGGGACAGTTTCACTGGGTCCCCGATGGAGAAGCTAGAGAAAGGACTGAAGAAGCTGAAGGGGTTTGCAGCCCCATAGGAGGAACAACAATATGAACTAATCAGAACCCCCAGAGCTTCCAGGGACTAAAGAGACCCATGGCTCCAGCCACATGGCTACATCCTCTATAGCAGAGGATGGCCTTGCTGGACATCAAAGAGAGGAGAGGCCCCTGGTCCTATGAAGGCTCGGTGTTCCAGTGTAGGGGAATGCCAGGACAGGGAAGAGGGAGTGGATGGGTTTGTGAGCAGGGGGAGGGTGGATGGAATAGGGAGTTTTTGGAGGGGAAACCAGGAAAGAGGATAATATTTGAAATGTAAATAAAGAAAATAATTAAAAAAAAAAAGCAAGCACTTGAGGTCTTTATTTACATCAGGCTTTGGAGCTGCACCTATAATCATAGTTGGGTTTACAACTCAGAACTTTTTTTAGAGTCAATTAATTAAATAATATCCAAGGTTTTCAAAATGATGTGAGGAATATATGATAAGATAAATATCTCTTTTGAAAATACTTACTTCTCAGTGGTATTACTATGGCCCAGAATACTTGTTAGAAAATTCCATCCATAAAAAATAAAAACCAAAAATTCAAAATCAAAAGATCAAAACACCAAACCAAACCAAACAAACAAAGAAACAACCAAACAACCAAACAAACAGAAACGGTCTTTAAAAGGTAAACATTAATGTTGGTAGATAAACATTTGCTTCATCTATTGATGATGTTAGGATGCCTGCGCCAACTCTGAGTCAATTTGCTTCTTTACTCCAATAGAAGTACCTTTAACCCCACATGCCTGACATTTGGGATATAATTCTTAGTTAAGAAGGGCAGGAATTTCTCCATATTATTGACAGTCAAAAATGGCTCCTTGGAACCAAATTCACCCAAGTTAAAAATCATCATGTAAAAAGGAAAATGGTCTCCAATGATGTATAAAAAATATTGTTAGAAGTTACTACCAGAATTATGTGATGGCGATAGTCCTGGTTGTAAGATATTTAAATGATATTTTTTTAAAATGCAAAATATTTTTATGGGATTCTGACATAAATTATTCTGAAAAGAAAATAGGACATTCTAACGTATACATTTTAAATAGTTGACACATACTATGATTAACACAGACTAATTTTTAAAATTAATTTACATCTTGGCAGATTTATTTACTTTAATATTTTTAATATTGTGGGTGGCATATTTTATATTTTATTTGCATCTTTTCAAAGACTATAACTTTGCTTTATTTTTGTTTGTTTAGTTTTTGAGGTAATGTCTCACTGTTTAGTCTTGGATGGCATTGAGTTCACTTTTAAAAATCAATATGGCCTTGAACTCATAAATCTGCCTGCTTTGATCTCCCAAGTGCTGAGATTAAAGGCATGAGCCCCTGTAACCAGCTTATTGTACCACTTTATAAAAAAAGATAATATAAAAACAACAGAAACATTTTCTAGAACCAATTAATACAATACTCCAGCTTTTCAAGATGATGTTAGGAATATATGTCCAGATAAACATCTCCTTTGAAAATAGTTACTATTTATTTATTTATTTATTTATTTTATATTCTAAACATTGCCCCCTCCCAGTCTTCCCTCACAGAGTCCTCGCCCCACCTCCCCTTCCCTTCTCCTCTGAGAGGGTGGGCCTCACTCCCTGGATATCCCTGTACCCTATTTCATCAAGTCTCTGTAGGATTAGGCTTATCCTCATCTGAGGCCAGACAAGACAGCCCTGCTAGATAATGGATTCTACAGTCAGTCTACAGATTTAGGGACAGCCTCTACTCCAGTTATTGGGGGACCCACATTGGAGACTGAGCTGTATGTCTGTTACATATCTGCCAGGGTCCTCAGTCCAGCCTGTGTATGTGCTTTGCTTAGTGACTCAGTCTCTGAGAGCTCTCAGGGGTTCAGATTAGTTGACACTATTGGTCTTCTTGTAGGGTTCCTATCCCACTTGAGGACCTCAGTCCTTCCCCTAAATCTTCCTTAAGAGTTCCCTGACTTTTGCAAGACAGTCCATATTCCAATATGATCTAGCAATTCTGACAGATAGTTTGAAGTTGAGTCCACATATTAGGTAGCAGAGTTCCTTACACTCATTCCTATGTAAGTGTAGCTGTCAATCACTTTATGTACATACTAGAAAGTAAAAAATACTGTAGATCAGATGTTTACTATCTTTCCATATATTTTTTTAATTTTCATTTTTCTTATTTATTTTTTACTTTTTTAGTCCAGACTTTATTCTCCTCCTGTTCCATGCTCTGACTGTTCCATATCCTTTACCTTCCTCCCCCACTGTCTCCAAGAGAATGTCCCTCCTTCCAACCCACCAGACCTCCCCACTCCCTCAGTCCCTAAGTCTCTTATTTTTATTTATTTGATAGTTATTCACTCTCTCACGAGAAGGAAAATTCTCACATGATTTAGTACTGCCTCTTGATCATAGTTGCATGAAATGGAAAATAGAAATCAGAGTATTCTACTGAAAAAGGAAAATGCATGATGTGAGAATGGAAAAAAATTGCAAACTTAAGGTTACTGCCAATTTGACAATCTTAAATGGTAAGACCTTCTTCTGTAGGTTCAAAAATAAAATAAAGCTGAACACAAAGGTATTTACATATTCAAAGACTTTGTCTAAATTCACAAAGAATATTTGAGGGAAAAGAAAGGAATTTTAGCATTTTTTACACATATGTGCGCATACACACATATAAGTATGTGTATATATATAGATAGATAGATATGTTCTCTCTTTCTCTCTCTCTCTCTCTCTCTCTCTCTCTCTCTCTCTCTCTCTCTCTCTTTCTCTCTCTCTCTCTTTCTCTCTATCTCTCTGTCTATCCATCTATCTATATAACAAGGATATCGTGAAATTTTCAGGCAAGTGAATGGAAGTAGAAAAGAATATCTTAAGTGAGGAAACCCAGACACAGAAAGACAAACATTGTATGTACTCACTTATAAGTAGATATTAATCATAAAGGACAATATAATCATGCTACAATATTCAGAAACAAAGATGCTAACTAACAAGGAGGCCCTAGGGGAGGATGCTTGAATCTCACTGAGAAGGGGAAATAAAATAGAAGTCAGGGGGAGATGGAGTTCAACTCACTTCTTAACATGTGTGTTTTCATGCATGTATGTATGTGTACCGATTCTGGGTTCCTGGTATCTGTGCAGGCTAGAAGCAGGAATGGGATCCTCTGGAAGTGGAGTAATGAAAAGTTGTGTGCTGGCATGTAGCTGTTGAAAAGTGGATCAGGTCCTTGAAAAGAGCAGCCAAGGCTCTTACCTACTGGGCCATCTCTCCAGGCCTGCTATTTCATTTTATCATTTTAATTTATATAGAATAAACTCATCTCTGGCTGTTTTTCTAAGTGTTTTTCAAGAGATATCACAGTGTTGGTAAAGTATCAGCTTTATTGTGAAACAATTTTTATATTTGATTATTTCCTAGTTAGTATTTTCTCATTCTAAATTCTTCCTTGATGTTTTTATGGTCATCACTTCCTCCACTACATCCCAGGCACCTCAAATTGATCTTATGGTGTTTTGGCACCCAAAACAATGCTCTTACAATATAAGGATATAACGGATTGTCAGCTCAAGTACTTACAGCCCTACTCTGGGGTAAACAGTGGTTTTACTTATTCTCCTACCATTAGTAGAAACATCAGACTTCAAGTCCTTGCTCAATTATCATAAATTGCTTAATGGTCATATTTACTCTTGTCTCCTAATGAAGTCAAACTTTCCGATCCATATCTCTGCTTAAGGATGGCGACCTGGACTCCCTTGGTTTGTGGCCCGGTCCTCTTCCTACTCTATGCAGAACTTTGGCATCAGTTCTGAACTCATCTGCTCCCTTTTTATTTTTAAAATTTTCGATCTAAGGACATCTTTACTACCCAGCACTTGGACTGATGTGTGAATTTACAGAATTAACATGGAGAATTATTGAGTTGCTTTTCTGCATACTTCAGAGACCATTTTCCCACACTTTGAATGCCACCCCTGCAATTATGCTGTGATTCAGTTCTATGTATGTGAGTACTGGACTGCAAGCTCCTGAAAGGCAGTGTCTACTCACTACGCACCTCAACTTGCGGCATATTCACGTGAATTGCCCTTTGCAAGCTACTAGTTTTGATACTGCGTTATGGATTTCACAATTCCTTCATTGAATTTGTAGCTACCATATTGACTGATCTCATTTGCTGACTCCAGTCACCACTCTCTCCAGGCTGTCTTCCATTTCCATGTCCTTTATGTGGCTTTGCTCTAATTATTGTCTAGTCTTTGACTTTCTTAGTTTTCTCTCTTGTTTGTTAAGCTTTGCTTCTAAATACACACACACAAAAACACACATAGAGAGGTATATACAAACACATATACATGCACACACATGCATATGCTCTCTCTCTCTCTCTCTCTCTCTCTCTCTCTCTCTCTCTCTCTCTCTCTCTCACGCACACACACACACGTACACACACACACACACACCCTCTCACAAACACACCAGGCTGAGATCTGTATCTGTAAGAGAGTATGTAGCTTCTCTCTTTCTGAGACTTTGGTTACAGGTAATTTCTACCTTTTTAATGAAATCCTTCTGGTTTAGTCACACATTTGTTTTGTTTCTATAAAACCTGTCCAATTAACAAGAGAAAGAGCTGGTGTTCGAAGTTTCATGAGATTGATCTGCATAATATTTTTAAGTCAGAAAATCACACTGCTGCCAAGAGTACCAGCATTAGTAGCTGGCATTCTGAAACAAAGGTCCTCTCTTGTATCTCCCTATCATCACACTTGCCAGAGAGAGCAAATATGGTCTAAAACATGTTTGCCTGCCTAAGAATTCCTGACAACAAATTGAAAGAATTGTTATAATTATTCTGAAGGTCACAGTTGACCTGAATGGTCACAGTTCTTCAATTAGACTTTTGTTTTCATTTTTGTTTTGTTTTGTTTATATTCCATTTTTTTGAATCATGAGATAGATAATTTAGTTCACATTGATGATAAGATAAAATTCTATTCATGGGTTCTACCTCAGCTAGGTCCCTCATAAAAAGCCAGGAGTGGAGATGTACACTTAGAATTATAGTGCTGGGGGAGTAGTGATGGCAGATCGCCAGAACCCATTACCTAGCTTGTCTAGCATAATTGGTAAACTGCAATACTAGGTATAAAATCTTGTTTAAAATCAAAACAATACCTGATACTGCTACCTCTATTTCTTCCCCCTCCTCTCTCCCTTGCAGGCACCCATCCCTCCAGCTTCCTCTATCATCATATTCTCCCCTCAAGGCAGGACTGAAGTATCCACATCCTAGTCTTCCTTCCTCTTAAGCTCCATGTGGTCTGTGGGTTGTGTCCTGGGCATTTTGAGTTTTTGGACTAATATCCATTTATCAAGTGAGTACATACCATATGTGTTCTTTTGTGACTGGGTTACCTCACTCAGGATGATATTTTCTAGTTCCATCCACTTGCTTGCAAATTTCATGAAGTCATTGTTTTGAATGGCTGAGTAGTACTCCATTGTGTAAATATACGACATTTTCTGTATCCATTCCTCTGTAGAAGGACATCTGGGTTCTTTCCAGCTTCTGACTATTATAAATAAGGCTGCTATGAACACAGTGGACCATGTGTCCTTGTTATATGTTGAAGCATCATTTGGGTATATATATGCCCAGGAGTGGTATAGCTGAGTCTTCAGGTAGAACTATTTCCAATATTCTGAGGAACCTCCAGACTGATTTTCAGAGAGCTTGTAGCAGCTTGCAATCCCGCCAGCAATGGAGAAGTGTTCCTCCTTCTCCACATCCTTACTGCATCTGCTGTCACCTGAGATTTTGAACTAAGCCATTCTAAATGGTGTGAGGTGGAATCTCAAGATCATTTTGATTTGCATTTCCCCTATGACTGAGAATGGTGAACATTTCTTTAGATGCTTATTGGCCATTCTAGATTCCTCAGTTGAGAATTCTCTGTTTATCTCAGTACCTCATTTTTTAATAGGGTCATTTGGTTCTCTGGAGTCTAACTTCTTGAGTTCTTTGTATATTTTGGATATTAGTCCTCTATCTGATGTAGGGTTGGTAAAGATCTTTTCCCAATCTGTGGGTTACTCTTTTGTCCTATTGACAGTGTCTTTTGTCTTACAGATGATTTTCAATTTTATGAGGTCCCATTTGTTGATTTTTGATCTTAGAGCATAAACTATTGGTGTTCTGTTCAAGAAAATTTCCCCTGTGCCTATGTGTTTGAAGCTTTTTCTCACTTTGTCTTCTATTAGATACAGCATATCTGATTTTATATGGAGGTCCTTGATCCACTTGGACTTGAGCTTTACACAAAGAGAAAAGAATGAGTCAGTTTATATTCTTCTACATGCAGCATTTTCCCCCCACTGGATGGTTTTAGCTCATTTTTCAAAGATCAAGTGACCATACATGTGTGGGTTCATTTCTGGGTCTTCAATTCTATTTCATTGATCTGCATGGCCCCTGGTTGAGAGATGGAGTCATGTACCCATCTCAAGTTTTTTAACCCAGAAATGTTTCTATCCAAAGTAAGAGCAGGGACAAAAAATGGAGTAGAGAAGGGCCACCCAGGGATTGTGCCACCTGGGGATCCATCCTGTCTGCAGACACCAAACCTGACACAGTTGCCATTGCCAAGAGGAACTTGCTGAGAGGAAACTGTTGGGTCTGGTCCTTGGGAGGATCAGCCAGCAATTGACAAATGAGATGTGGATGCTTGGAACCAATAATCAGAATGACTTCAGGGACCCTCATGGTGGAGCTGGCAGAGGAACTGGAGGAGCTGAGGAGGATTGCAACCCGATAGGAGGAACAACATTAGCTGGCTAGATGAACTACCCAGTGTTCCCAGGAACTAGACCACCAACCAAGGAGTGTACAGGGAGGGATCTATGGCTCCAGGTACAATGGTAGCAGAGAATGGCCTTGTCTGACATCAATGGGAGGGGAGGCCCTTGGTCGTGTGGAAGTTTGATGCCCCAGAGTTAGTTGATGGTGGAGGAGTGGGGCAGAGGGTGGGTGGGTGAGATAGCACCCTCATAGAGGCAAAGGTGAAGGATGAGAGGGAGGTTCTGAGATGGGGGGCTTGTGGAGGGGTAACCAGGATATTATTTGAGATGTGAACGATGGAATGATTAGTAAAAATATCAAATTAAAACAAAATAAAAACAAACAATGAACAAACAAAAAGAGGTAGATAATTTTGGAGTACACTACAACTTAACTACATAGTATTTCTCTTAAATATGCAATAGTATATACTTAATTGGACATATTTATACACAGCTAAAATAGTGGTATCAAGCATTAAATCAAAAGGATAATTGGATGAGTCAGCAGGAAAATTATGTCAGAACTATAAAATGAAAACAGATCAGCTAAGGAACGTTAATCCAACTCTCTTGGTTGAAGGCAGATGCATATCACACGTTCTAACAGTGACACTTGTCAAAATTTGAATCTGAAATTAGATTGGTTGCCCATGTTTGGTCACCTAAGACGAACCATTTCACCACTATTCAGAAGAATTGCAGTAGTTCCTCTTCCTTCCATCTAACCATCACTTGCAATAAAACTCCATTTCATTGAATTCCAATGACACATATGAAATAAGGGTGTCTTGAAGCGTTATTAATCTACCATACAATCTAAATAAAATATTCAATTGAACAGAAGGAAATATATTCTTCATTAATATACATAGTCAGATGTGATGTTTATATTAAAATGTATTTTATTATATTATTATAGTATAGTCATTTATTTGTATTAAAACCCTAACTAATTCACATTATTGTTTTAAAAAAGTAGACATAGACCAATTTTTTAGGTGACTTCATTTGATTTTCAACTACCAAGGAGCAAAGAACTTCTCCTTTGGCAAACCTATTTGCTGCTACTCTAGGTTTACAAAAATTGTATTTCATTTAATTAGTATTACATTGTCTTTGCCTGGAGAAATTGATTTCTATCCTTAAAGTAATAGAAACAGTTGTAACATTTTATTCTTTATCATCCTAAAATTGTTGAAACAGGAGAAAATTCAATGTGAAGGTTGGGATTGTATGTTAAAGCTAACGAAGGACTTTAATATAGAATGCCTATTCCTTGGTTCAGTGCTCTTGTAGGTAAAAAATTACATGGAGATATATATTTTGCAGATTTTATATTTCCTTTGAAAGTCCTCTTGCTAAATTTGAAGGCCTATGTGTTAGCACTCTACAGAGAACAAAATCAATGTAGGCAATATAAATTATAGCAGCTGATAATAGCTTTATATGTTGGTGCTCTATCATTCCTTTACTTAATTTTCCCTTTGAGGAAAATAAATTATCTTGGGTGTTGAATTATTTGATCAAGGCTATTCTTGTTCTTCAGGCTCTGTAGACTCTGGGTCACATAAGCTGAGGCTGTAGTTATATAATCGTGGCTTGCAAATAAAAACAGCACACTAAAAATGTCTGAATGAAATAAAACATCCAGCTGTTCTGAAAACAGTGACCTATCATAGTCTCAAGATTAGTGTTCTCTTCTTTAAGTGACTACTCCTGTTACCCCCATTGAATGGGCATAAGTTCATAATAGAGACCTTCCATTTTGCCTTTCAGTAATTTTGCACTTTTGAATCATCATCTCATGTTATGAAGTACAGCTCTCCCCTTTCAATATTTTGCTTGCTAAAACTATCAGGTAAGAATGTGTCGACCATATGGGAGTAACACATATTCTTGTTTTGTAAACAAAGAGAGTTACAATAATTTCTAAGTTGAACTGAGGAATATCTGGATGGCATTTCCATGGAACTTTGGAAACAGAAGAGAACACACACACACACACACACACACACACACACACACACACACACA